>PVKU01015840.1:0-16751 GCA_004027475.1 Anoura caudifer | reverse complement strand
TGGGACTCTCTGAGCTTCCTGGACTTCCTGGAAGTCTATTTCCTTTGCCAGATTGGGGAAGTTCTCCTTTATTATTTGTTCAAATAACTTTTCCACTTGTTGCTCTTCCTCTTCCCCTTCTGGTACCCCTATCATTTGGATGTTGGGATGTTTAAAGATGTCCTGGAGGTTCCTAAGCCTCTCTTCATTTTTTAAAATTCTTGTTTCTTCATTCTTTTCTGTTTGGTTGTTTCCTTCTTCCTTCTGGTCCACTCCATTGATTTGAGTCCCAGTTCTCCCATCTCTATTAGTTCCCTGTGCATTTTTCTTCATTTCACTTATTATAGCCTTCATTTGTTCATCTAATTTGTGACCAAAATCAACCAATTCTGTGAGCTTTCTAATCACCAGTGCTTTGAACTGTGCATCTGATAGGTTAGCTACCAGTGCTTTGAGCTGTGTATCTGATAGGTTGGCTATCTCTTGGTCACTTAGATGAATTAGCTCTGGGGCTTTGATCTGTTCTCCCATTTGAGCCATTTTTGGTTTTGGGTGGTTTTTTTTTTTTTTCTTTTTGGTCTGGTCACAGCTGTTATGTAGTGAGAGGTGGAGCCTTAGGTGTTCACCAGGGCCGGGTGACCCAGTCGCTGGGTTGTGATGCTGGATGTGGGGGCGGGGTCCGAGAGGGAACAATGGTGCTTGCTCCGCTCTCTCTTGGATTCCAGTCCCTTCTGCTGCTTTTCCCAAGCAAATTGGACCCTTCTGGTGCTGATTTCCATGTGGGTGGGCTTGTGTACATTCTAGGACCCTGTGGGTCTCTCTAACGAACTCTCCTGTGAGGCTGGGATTCTCTCCCAGCACTTCAACACAAGTGTTTTCAATCGGTGCTTTTAGGCTTTAATTCCTGGCGCTGCGGCCTTGTGTTGCGCAGTCTGTCTTGCTGCCTGTTTTCACCTGGTTTATCTGCATGTGAATGTGTGACCGCGGTCAGCCACCTTGTGTGCCTCGCTTGGTCTGCTCGTTGCCTCCCCACACTTGGTAACTGCCACCTGTGCGCCCAGGACCGCTAGCCACTGCTTTTTCCTGCCGAGACCCCTCTCCGCCGGCCACCAACTCCGCCCCTCTTACCAGTCTGAGTGAATCGTTGTCAAACTTCCATACAATTCAATTTTCTATCTGTTCTGTTGGGTTTTTTTGGTTCTATATTTTTGTTGTCCTTAATCTTGGTTGTGAGAGGAGGCACAGTGTGTCCACCTACACCTCCATCTTGGCCAGAAGTACCCCAAAGATTTGAAAGTAGGGTCTCAAAGAGATATTTGCACACCTGTTTATGGCATTATTCACAATAGCCAAAATATGAAAGCAACCCATCAACAGATGGATGGACAAACCAAATGTAGTACATACAGTTGACCCTTGAACAATATGAGGGTGAGGAGATCAATCCACCATACAGTCAAAAATCCACATATAACTTAAGTTGACCATCCCCATATACTGATTCCCACCTGCTGATGGAATATACGGTTGATCCTTGAACAACATGGGTTTGAACTGCATGGGTTCACTTACATACAGAATTCAAACCCATATTGTTCAAGGGCTAACTGTACATACAAATAAATTATATTGTTCACAGTAAATAAAACATGAAAGTAAACCAAGTGTCCATCAGCAGATGAATGGATAAACAAAATGTGGCTTATACCTGCACTGGTATGCGCCTAACACAGCATTGATATATGTGAGGAAAAACCTTATAGAAATGCAAGGAAGAATAGATGAATCCACTATTATAGCTTCAGACTTCATCACCCTTCTGTCACTAATGGTCAGATCTGGCAGGCAGAAAATCAGTAAGGCTACAGCTGAACTCAACAGCACCATTAATTAAATAGAGATAATCAACATCTGTAGAATACTTCATTCAACAATGTAAGAATACACATTCTTCTCAAGCTCACATGGAACATTCACCAAGATAAATGTTCATTTAAATCAATCATTTAAGCTTCCATTTTAGGAAACTAAAATTACAAGAGTAAATTAAATCCAAAGTAAAAAAGAAGAAAAAGAAATAATAAAAATTGGAGCATACATCATCAATAAAATTGAAAATAAGAAGTCAATATAAAAAATCAATGAAATAAAAAATCTGGTTCTTAGAAATGATCACGGAAATCAATAAGCCTCTAGCCAGGCTAACTACAAGAAGAGAGCAGACAAAAATCAGTAATATCAAAAATAAAAAAGGGAAATCAATACAGACCCCATGGATATGAAGAGGATAATAAAAGAATACTATGAACAACTCTATGCCCACACATAGTCTAGACAAAAGGGACCAATTCCCTGAAAAACAAAATCTGCCAAAACTCACACAAGATCACACAGTCTGAATAGCCTTATATCTATTAAGGAAGTTGAATCAATAAAAAAATAATCTTCCAAAGCAGAAAGCACAAGACCCATACAGGTTCACTGGTAAATTCTACATACCATGGAGTATTATTCAGTCTGAAAAAAGAAGGAAATCCTGACACATGCTACAACATGGATGAATCCTGAAGACACTACACTGAGTGTCTTCATGAAACAAGCCAGCCACAAAAGGACAAATACGGTATGATTCCCTTTATATGAGGTACACAAGGTAGAATGGTGGTTGCCAGGGGCTGCGGGAAAAGAGGAATGGGGAGTTACTGTTTAATGGGTATAGAGTTTCAGTTTTACAAGATGAAAATATTCTGGAGATGGGTTGCACAACAATGTGACTATACTTAATACTACTGAACTGTACACTTGAAAATGTTAAAATAGTAAATTTTGTGTTACCTGTGTTTTGTCACAGTTAAAAAAATAAAATAAAACACAGTGATACCAGGGGCAGAGCCATGCAGTTATAAGGATTACTCAGTCCTGGCCAGGTCAGAAGAGACCCTTGAGGACCAACCATAATCGTAGCGCCCCACGCCCACCCACACACCCCACCTTCCAGACCACAATGTATCTGCTGAGACTCACAGCAAATGAAGCAAGCTGGAAGGACAGACCTTTTTCTGTCCTTTGAGGGGACAGAAAGGTGAAGGGACATGCCCAGGTCACTCCTGGTAAGGAGCAATGCTCCATTTTTCACACTGCAAAGCCAGCACTCTCCCAGATTCTCTAGCTGGCCCATCTGGCTTTGAATTCCAGCTCTGCCACCTACCACTGTGGGGCCTCAGGCAAATCACTCGGCCTCTATATGCCTCCCGCAAATGGGGATAATAACCGACAGGTCTTGGGAGTCATTGTGTTTTCACTAAATACAAAGTACTTAAAACAGCCTTGCATGTGGGAAGCATGCCAATATAAGCTATTATGTAGTGCCTCAGGAGTTGGTTTTTGTTTTCCCCTGGAGATCTATAAAGGACAAAGCTACTCCAAGCAATTTAAAGGCACTGAAATTGATTTCATAAGAGCTTGCTGGCTCTGGGATCCCACACAACCTTGCAACAAACTTTGAAAGCCCAAGACAAGCAGGAGTGGCTCTGGCTGCTAAGTGCTTCCCAGCTCACTCCTTGACTTCTCACTCTTGTTCTTGATGCCCTGAGGAGCGGAGCTGGGACCACAAGCCCAGGAAGCAGTATGTTGCTGCAGAGTGGACCACACTAGTCTCACCAGTCCTGTGCATTCTGACTGTCACAGCTGACCTGACGGCAGCCAGGGACACAGCTTCTCCAATGCACTGGGGAGGACCCCAAGGACCAGACAGACAAAGGCAAGCAGGCATGTCTTTCCTGACCCCAGGCAGCAGTAGAGCTGAGCCCAGGTCCACCTGTGTCAGTGATCCAGGGCACGTGGTTGGTAGAAGGAGAAGCCAACTGCCACACAGGACTCACGCAGCCTGGAGAGGACCCAGCAAGGTTGCAGCAGCAGTGCTCCCCGCCCACAGCTCTGGGAAATGGGCAGCTTTTCTGGCCAGAGTTATCTAGTTGGCCTCTCTGCACCAAGTGTCCCACAACAGGATTCTCTGCAGACAAGATAAAGATGGCTGCTCTAGGAAGGGAGCACCAGGGTTTCTCTTGAGGCCAGAACTGCCTGGACCTCAGGCACCCGAGTGCCT
The DNA here is from genome assembly GCA_004027475.1 of Anoura caudifer. Lineage (NCBI taxonomy): Eukaryota > Metazoa > Chordata > Mammalia > Chiroptera > Phyllostomidae > Anoura > Anoura caudifer. Next base: position 12,667 of record PVKU01015840.1, on the reverse strand, counting down.
GTCTACCCACTGACCAGAACAACCATGCCCAGATGTCCCTTACAGTCATTGCTGGAGCTGTGCATCTCCCTGCAGGAAAGGTCAGGGTGCAGGCCTGCACGTGCCCCATTACTGTGGGGGCCTGGTCTTGCTGGAGAACTCAGAGGAGCCTGGAGTGAGGAGAGGAGTCCTCTCTGCTTTCGCCCTAGCTGGCTCTAGAATCAGCTGTGACACCTGCTTTGATGTGGCCAGAGAGAACCACGATTTGCTTGTCAGGGTTAGGACACATCACAAATGTCAAAGTTGGAAGGCTCCAAAGACCTTCCTGTGCCGAAGCCTCCCTGTGAGCAGTGAGGACACCAGAGATCACAGCAGGAGAGAGCTTAGTGATAGTCAACAGACCGGCCCCATTTAAATTGCAGGGCAGCTCAGGTCCTAGCACTCCCTGAACCCCTGCAGGCAGGTGAGCACGGCCTGCCTTCTGACAGTTTTTTGCCTTCTCAATATACCAGCTCCAAATGGCAGTGAAGAGGCCCCTCCGAGGACAGAGCCCATTCCTGGGAAGGGGGCTGGAAAGGCATCTCTCCGGGGGCAACAGCACAGGCCTTCCTCCCAAGAGTTATTAACATCATCATCCTCTCCCCAGCACACCCCAAGATAACCCTCAAGCAGGCAGTGACCCCAGCTGAGGGCCCTGACAGTTCACCTTGGACAGGGTGAGAGAGCAGGCATCTGGACCTCTCACTTTAGGCCCTCTGATTCCGCAACCAGACTCTTTTCTTATTAAAATTGTAGTAAAATACACAAATAAAACTTACCATTCTAACCATTTTTAGACACACAGTTCAGCAACATTAAATACATTCACTGTATTATCTATCTCTACAACTTTTCCATCTTCCCAAACTAAAACTCCATACTCGTTAACAACTGCCCCTTCCCCTCCCCCGCAGCCCTTGGCACCCACCAGTCTACTTTCTGTCTCTACAAATCTGACTTCTCTAATTATCTCACATAAGTGGAATCATACAGTATTTGTTCTTCTGTGACTGGCTTAATGACCTCAATGTTGTAGCATGTGTCAGAATTTTCTTTCCTTTTAAAAATGAGTAATATTCCATTGTATGGATAGACCACATTTTGTTTGTTTATCCATTCGTCTGCTGATGGACACTTGGTTTGCTTCTACCTCTTGGCTATAGTGAATAAAGCTGCTATGAACATGGGTATACAAATATCTCTTTGAGTCCCTGCTTTCACTTCTTTTGCATGTATACCCAGAGGTGGAATTGCTGTATAACCAAGACTCTTTCTGGCTAGCAATTTCACCCCCAAAGAGTCAACACCCAAAACCACTGGCAATAGGCTCTGACCACAGTCATCCTTTGTCCCTCCCCTTTCTCCAAGCACACTCCCAGACAAATGTGGGAGCTTTCCAGGTCCTCTGAAATCATGTACAAGGTGTGCTAAGCAAGCCTCCCTGACTCCTCAGGGTAGGCCTGCTACCTCCCAGGGCAGCGGGCAGTGGGAAAGCACCACCCTGGGGGTCAGGAGCCCTGGGTACCCACGGGGTTTGTTGTGATGGGTCCCTACCTCCTTCTCCTCTCTGAGGCCTATTCCCCCAAGGGTAAAAGAATCGTTGGAGTGGGTGCCTCCTGAAGTCCTGCCAGTACTGCATTTCTATGACTGCAAGCAGCAACAAAAATGCACCTCACCTGGAGAACCATGAATAAACCCTAACGGATAGACTAACAGCAGTGGGGGACAGGCAGAAAGTGCTGCCAGCTGCAGCCTTGCGCAGCCGGAGTCCCTGGGCCTGCCCCATGTGTCCAGCCTCAGACCTCTAGCCCATATAGTTGGAACCTTGACCTTGGATGTGGTGGACTTGAAGCTCCCCTCCCTGACCCTTCCCCAGTTAGGGCCCTGGGAAGTACCGGGGTCCATTTCTCCCAGGTCAGGCACAGAAGCCATTCCATGGAGGCAGCTGTGGTCAAGCCTAGACCAGGGAATCCATACCTTCAAGGTTTGCTCATTCAGGTGCATGAGATAGGCCAAGACGGCTGCGCAGCTGCGACTGATACCCAGAGTAGAAAATACCAGGATGACAGAGCCAATCTCCCGGTGGACTTCTGTAAGAGGAAGGAAGAATTGAATGGGTGGGTGGGGTGTTGTATGTGTCCTCTTCCCTATGGACTCAATTTCTGTAAGATGATTGGCCTCAGTGGGTCCAAGAGTGGGTTCAGAACCAGCACACCATGTCCTAGGCAAGTCATGTAACATCTCTAGGACACTGTTGAGTCACCTGGCAAATGGGGATTCTTGGACCTAGCTGGCAGCTCGAGTATTACACCTGGGCATTCAGCATTGTCATGCGAAGGCCTTTACTTGGCTCCCTAGGCTTTCAGATCAGGAAGGTCTGCTATCAGTTGGCCTCCCAGGGTGGGGAAGAGAGGATCATTCCCCCCAAGGCCACGCCAATGCTCACAGAAGCAGTACGGCCTGGGTGAAAATCCTGGCTCTGCCATCACTGGTTGTGCCACAGTCTCCTCATCTGAAAAATGGGATAACAGTATACTGCCTGCCTTGTAAGGTTTTGCGTTGTGCTTAGCCCAGAGCCTGGCACAGAAACCTTAGCTATAATCATAACTAAAAATGACACTGAGTCTGTGTGTGAGTCTTGCCCAGTGAGGTGTAGGGAGGAAAGCTAAGCTGGCATTCTAGGCTGGTTTGGCAACCCCTAAGGACTTAAGGTAACCATTCCAAATGCAAAATCACAGACTGTCAGTGCTGGAGTGGAACTCAGAGATGATGGAGGCCAACTGACTCATCACAGGATAAGGAAACTGAAGTACCAAGCAGTTTAGGACTGGCCCAGAGCCACCCAGTGAGGTGAGGCTGGAGAGTGAGTCTCTTTGTGCCACAGAGCTTTGCCATCCCATGGTGGGATATGAGGCAAGTCTCAGTCTCAGCTCCCAGTCAAGTGTTCATTGCAATGTCCTAGGCAAACAGATGTTTGAGCCAAATGCCATTCTCTGGCCCCTTGTGCAGTGACTCAGGCTGGAGGCTGCCAAGTAGGCAGTCCTGGGGTGGGTTTCTGACCAGACTCAACCTCACTCACTTCAGGCATCTTACTCAACTTGGGCAATCCTGAGCCCTAGGAATGACTGAAAAGTCCACCTTCAGTGAGGTAAGCCACTGTTGGGCACTGCTGTGTGTAGTGGGACAACAGAGGGGCGCTTGGTATACACACTGGAAATCAGAGAAGTCAGAAGCTCCAGAGTCTTCCTCCCACCCCACTTCAATGACCAGACAAAGGTGCAGGAACAGAGTGAGGTTCACCTCTGAGTCACCAGAGCACAACCCAGAGCATAGCCCAGAGCAGGCCTCCGTGAACACATATACAGATGGTGGGCCAACACCCTCATTTCATGACAGGCCAACAGGGGCAGTGAGGCCAGGCCCAAAAGGGCCTACTGGTCTGGCCAAGGCCAGAACATAGGTGCTCTATCCAGTCTATAGTTCTTATTTGGCCCCACTGTCCAGGAGGTAAAAGCACAGCTGCCCATATTGCTGAGGGCCCCAGAGAGGCAGGTTTGTCCTGGGGCTTGTCCACACCTGGCTGGACACGTACTGTCCTTTCTCTCCCAAGCACTGAGCCACAATCAGGAACAGGCATGTGGATGAAAAGCCATAGTCCTTTGCCCTCAGGGCATAGGCCAGCTGCTGACAGGTTAGAGAATGCTCCTTACCAATGAAGTGACAAAGGTGACGCAAAAAGGGGAAAATGTTGGCTTGCATGGAGTCCTCTATTTGGATATGCAGAAGTTTGCCAGAGTCGCCTACAAAACTAAACAGAGAAAAACCACAGGTAACTGGGCAGATTCACACAGTCCCCACTGCAGCATCCCTCATCCACAGCTACAGGACCACCGGGGAGCGATACTGAGCTAGGAACTAAACCCCTCTCAGGGAAAAAGCACCTACCTTATGCAGTGGGGTATGGATTAAATCAATTAATCTACATAAAGCATTTAGCAATCTGCTTGGCACACAGTGCTCAGGAAATGAAGCTTTATCATAATTAACTAAACATGGTACTTAACTAGAATATGGTGCAAATAATAAAATTTGGGAGGAAATATGTCATGACTTTGAGAATGAGCCTGCTATATTAAATGGAGAAAATAAGGTAAGAGGGATGGAGAATGGTGGGGTTACTGTTTTAAATAGTGTAGTCAGGAAAGGCTTTAGTGAGGAGGTGACATTTGAGCAGAGCTTAAAGGAGGAGAGGGAACAAGCCAGGTAGTTATCTGAGGAAAGGCTGGGGAGAATTTCACAATGGAAGAGGCATCTGGATAGAGAAGGTTGATATATGGTTAATATATAAAAATCAGATTTCTATATACTAGCAACAAATAATCAGAAATTGAAAAATTTTAAATATCAGTTATAATCACATAAAAAAATGTTAAATGCTTAGGAAGAAATCTGACACAAAAGAGCAAAGTAAATGGAAAGATAGACTATGCTCATGGACCAAGAAATTCAACATTAAGATGTCAATTCAATCCCAATTAAAATTCCAGCAACCTTCTTCATAGAAACTGACAAGCTGATTATAAAATTGATATGGAGCACTGGCTCGTGCTCAGTGGATTGAGCACCAGCCCGCAAACTAAATAGTCTCCAGTTCGATTCCTAGTCAGGGTACATGCCTGGGTTGTGGGCCAGGTCCCCAGTTTGGAGAGTGTCAGAAGCAACCACACATTGATGTTTCTCCCCTCTCTTTCTCCCTCCCTTCCCATCTGTTTAAAAATAAATAAACAAAGTCTTTTTTAAAGTAAATAAATAAAATTGATATGAAATGCAAAGAAAACAACTTTGAAAAAGAAGAATAAGGTTACAGGACTAACACTACTTGATTTCGAGATTTATTATAAAGCTATAGTAATCAATCAATAGTGTAGAATTGGTGTAGGGAAAAACATATATCAATAAAAAAATAAAGAATTCAGATACAATTTCACACACTTGAATTTTGACAAGGATTTTCAACAAAGGTAGCAAAGCAATTCAAATGGAAAGGGATTATATTTTCAACAAATGATTATCTCCATATGCAATTCCCAGTCAGGGCATATGCCTGGGTTACAGGCTGGGCCCCCAAGCAGGGGTGTGCAAGACACAACCGATCATTATATTTCTTGCACATCAATGTTTCTCTTCCTCTCTTTTTCTCTCCCTCCCGAAAAATAAATAAATAAATAAATAAAGTCTTTAAAAAAATAGTAGTGTTACTTACAATGGCCCTGTCTCCATGGAGACATTGACATGTGCTTTGATTTTCAAATCCTTCTGAATTTTAGGGTCACAGGCTTGCCTGAAATCACCCAGGTAGATCTGGCCTGGCACTATTTCAACAGGGTATGGCTGAAATTCATCCAGTTCCTGAGGTGGAAGAGGAGAAAGGCTGTTATAAATATTCCTCAGGGAAGAAGTCATTTTCATTTGGGGATGAGAGGCAGGACTAGTCTCTTGAAATGTAGTTCAGCAAACAAGCTTAGAAAGGTAATCCAGGACAGTGCATGAAATTAAGATTTGGGCATTCAAAGAGATTGGCAAGTAATAACTTGCACAAGGAGTTACACAGCTGGAGGTAACAAAAGGACTGAGCCCTAGCATAGCACATGGTAAGTGTGATGACTCTGGACACCAACATCCTACCTGCCTCCACAGTACCTGTTTGTATTTGACTGTGGAGTCTAAAACTTGGAGTCTAATATCCCATGGCCAACAACTGCTTAAACCCAGGGTGTGTCCAGTTGGGGGAGGGCAAGTAAGGAGAAGAATGGCCCTTTAATTACACTTGGAGGCCACCAGAATTTAAATACATTTTTAAAAAATGAAACTACTGACTTCCGGCCAAGATGGAGGCGTAGGCAGACACACCGTGCCTCCTCTCACAACCAAAATTAAGGACAACAAAGACTTAGAAACAAGAAAACAACCAGAACTCAGAAAATTGAACTGTTTGGAAGTCCAACAACGATTCATCCACACCAGTAAGAGGGGTGGAGTCACGGCAGGAAAAAGCGGAGGTGCGGACTGGGCAGGCAGCAGCGGCTGGCAGATCCCAGGTGCACAGGCAGCGGCTGGCAGTCCCCGGGCATGGGGTGGCAACTGTGCAGACCCAGTGAGGCCACCCAAGGCGGCTGGCTGACCAGGTGGTCCCACATTCATGTGCAGATAATCCAGGCAAAGGGGAAGCGGTGGAAGGGACTGGAATCCTAGAGTGAGCAGAGCAAGCGCCATTGTCTCCTCTCAGACCCCACCCCCACATATAGCATCACCACCCAGCTACTGGGCTGTCCCGCCCTGGGGAATACCTAAGGCTCCACCCCTCACTACCTAACAGCCGCTACTAGACCAAAAAAAAAACCAAAAAAACAAAACAACCCAGACATGAAAATGGCTCAAACCAGAGAACAAATCAAAGCCCCAGAGCCAATTTATCTAAGTGATGAAGAGATTGCCAACCTACCAGATGCACAATTCAAAGCCCTGGTAATCAGGATGCTCACAGAATTGGTTGATTTTGCTCACAAATTAGATTAAAAAATGAAGGCTACAATAAGTGAAATGAAGAAAAATGCATGGGGAACCAACAGAGATGGGAGGATAACTGGGACTCAAATCAATGGAGTGGACCAGAAGGAAGAAAGAAACAACCAAACAAAAAACAAGGAAGAAACAAGAATTTAAAAAAATGAGGAGAGGCTTAGGAACCTCCAGGACATCTTTAAACGTCCCAACATCCAAATTACAGGGGTACCAGAAGGGGAAGAAGAAGAGCAACAAGTGGAAAATTTATTTGAACAAATAATAAAGGAGAACTTCCCCAATCTGGCAAAGGAGATAGACTTCCAGGAAGTCCAGGAAGCTCAGAGAGTCCCAAAGAAGTTGGACCCAAGGAGGAACACACCAAGGCACATTATAATTACATTAGTCAAGATTAAAATGAAGGAGAGAATTCTAGAAGCAGCAAGGGATAGGGGGACAGTCACCTACAAAGGCATTCCAATCAGACTGTCAGCTGATTTCTCAAAAGAGAGCTTACAGGCAAGAAGGGGCTGGAAAGAGGTATTCCAAGTCATGAAAATCAAAGACCTACATCCAAAATTGCTCTATCCAGCGAAGCTGTCATTTAGAATGGAAAGGAAGATAAAGTGCTTCTCAGATAAGGTCAAGTTAAAGGAGTTCATCATCACCAAGCCCTTATTCTATGAAATGTTAAAGGGACTCATCTAAGAAAAAGAAGATAAAAAATATGAACAGTAAAAAGACAGCAAACTCACAGGTATTAACAACCAGACCTAAAACAAAAGCGAACTAAGCAAACCACTACAACAGGAGCAGAAACACAGAAATGGAGATCACATGGAGGGTTAGCAATAGGGGAGTGGGAGGAGGAGAGAGGGGGACAAGGTACATAGAACAAGTAGCACAGATGGTAGGTAGAAAATAGACAGGGGGAGGGCAAGAATAGTGTGGGAAAAGTAGAAGCTAAAGAACTTATGACACATGGGCGTGAACTAAAGGGGGGAATGTGGGTGGGAGGGGGTGTGCAGGGTGGAGGGGAATGAAGGGGGGGAAATGGGACAACTGTAATAGCATAATCAATAAAATATAATTACAAAAAATGAAACTACTCACAAGAACCTATCCGTCATTAGCAAACGAATTCTGATGAAGTTCTGATGAGTTCTTCAGATGGTAGGGAACCACTTAAATGGAAGCTTACTAAATTCCAGGCCCAAAGCTACATTTCCCAAAATGTGTTCAAAGAAACACTGGCCCCTCACAATTCACTGTGAAAAAAAGGTTCAGAGAACCATGTACATATGGGAAACAGTACCTCTCTCAGAAACTCACCATTTATATTAGCATTGAAAGACTCAAAGAAGTCCAGCAGTAAAGAAATCCACTAACTGCCCCCTGGCTGGTGTGGCTCAAGTGGATTGAGTGCCGGCCTGTGAACCAAAGGGCTGCTGATTCGATTCTCAGTCAGGACACATGCCTCACTTGTGGGCCAGGTCCCCAGAAGAGGTGTGCGAGAGGCAACCACACACTGATGTTTCTCCCTCTCTCTCTCCCTCCCTTTCTCTGAAAATAACTAAATAAAATCTTTAAAAAATCTTTCAAGAAATTGCTAACTACAGCCACTATGGAAAATAGTGTGGAGGTTCCTATAAAATTAAAATGGAACTACCATGATCCAGTAATCCCACTTCTGGGTATATGGCCAACACAAACAAAATCACTATCTCAAAAACAGATATCTGCACCCCCATGCTCACTTGGGCATTGTTCACAATAACCAAAACATGGAAACAGCCCAAGTGTCCATCAGTGGATAAAGAAAATATGCCGTACATATACAAGGGAATATTATCCAGCCATGAAAATGTCAGAAATACTGTCATTTGCAACAACAGAGATGGCTCTTGAGGGCATTATGCTAAGTGGAATAAGTCAGACAGAAAAACAAATGGTCATACTTATATGCAGATATTAACAGTGCCATACTCATAGAAACAGCGAGCAGAGTAGTGGCTGCTAGGGGCTGGGCAGGGAGGGAGAACAGGGAGGTGCTGGCCAAAAGGTGCAAACTTCCAGATACAAGAGGAGGAAGTCCTGGGGATCTATATACATCATGGGGACTGCAGTTAACAACCCTGTGTTATATTCCTGCAAGCTGCTAAGAGAGTAGATGCTCTCACCACATGCACAAAAAAGATAGTTTTGTGAGGAGGTGGATGTGTTCACCTTATTATGGTGGTCATTTCACTATGTGTGTGTGTGCGTGTGTGTGTGTGTGCATAAAACCATTATGTTGCATACCTTAAACTTAAGATGTATTAATTCCGTATCAATAAAGCTGGGGGAAATTACAAAATATGATTGTTCCAAGGAAAGATTTTTAGAGCACCAATTACGTGATTAGGGAAAAAAACATCATCAAATAATAAAATGAATTTTATAAATAAGTTGGAAAACAGCCAGAAAGGCATGCCAGTCTAAGATTGTTGTCAAAATGTGCCTCCAGGGAACACAGAGCTGGTAAAAAGTTTTCTAATGGCTCCTTGGGCTGACCTCTTATTGCTCAGATGTTTGTAATAAATCAGTGGCTACATGCTTATTATTGGCATGAATAAAACCTAAATAAAACCTCGAAGAAAGAAAAAGGAAGAAAAGAAAACAGAGCCCCGCCCAGTGTGCCTCCGCTGGTGGGCGGCACCCCCCGCAAAGTGGAAGGGCGCCAGTTTGATCCCTGCCCAGGCACATCCCTGGTCGCCGGTTTGACCCCAGCGGGGCGCATACAGAAGGCAACTGATCAGTGCTTGATCAGTGTTCTCTCACACACTGATGTTTCTCTCCTTGTCTTTTTCCTTTCCTTCCCCTCTTTCTAAAAATAAATAAATGAAATCTTTTGTTAGAAAAGAGTTTTACTAGCATTGTATAAACTGACATTTCTAATTATCTGTTAGGTCATAATATTTTTCCATCAGTATTCCATGGGAAATGCTGACCTAGGTAACTTCAAAGGTCAACCCCAGCTCTAAAAACTGCTCTGGCTCTAAGTCTAACTCAGAAATAGCATCTTAAGTATCTCAGGCTATTTCACTGTCCACTTCAAGGCTTCGGACCCTTCTGGCCTCAGCACATTTCCCTTTTCAGTGAATCCACTGCAAGCCAATATCTTTCCCATACTGTCAGCCTCAAAAACCTCCATCAAAGACCAGATACCAGGCAGAGCAAATCCTCAAGTTTGTGAGAGGATTCACCACCCTTTTGCCTGCAATTAGACCTGTTGTTTGCAGATGTGACCCAAAGCATTACCAGGGCTTAGACTGACCTCGCCCAGGATGCTCTCAGCTTGCTGGAGCCAAACAAAATCCTCCTAGTTCCATTTGGAAAAATCTCGCTAAACGCCCATCACAAATCTATCAACTCTTTCCGCTGCTTTCAAACCAGCTTCCTTTCCTGTGCTTGTGCAGGCTGCAGGGGAAGAGGGTGTAGCATGGATAAAAGCATGCGATACTGTAAAGAGCAAGCGTACGCTAATTCTAGATGATACAATTTTGACTGCCACATCAACAAATGCAAAAGAAACAGGTATCTGGCCCTGGCCACTGTGGCTCAGTTGGTTGGAGTGCAGTCCATAGACTGAAAAGTCACGGGTTCAATCCCTAGTGAGGGCGCATACAAGAAGGCAACTCATTCATGTGTCTCTCTCACATCGATGTCTGTCTCTCTCTCCCTCTCCCCTCCATTCCCCTCTCTCTAAAAGCAATGGAAAAATGTTCTCAGGTGAGGATGAAATAAATAAGTGAAATGAAAATTAAAAACAGTAATTAGTCTTCTTTAAATTAGAAAGAAACAGGTATCTGAAACTAACATGTCCAAACTGAGCCCACTGCCTTCCCCTCATGCTGCCTCCTCCTCCTGTGTCCACCACCTCAATGAGCTACACCAGAGGCCACCTGTCACCCATACCTAAACCAGGGCGTTATTCTAGACTCCTCCCTCTCCATCACCCCCCATATTAACCAATGCATCCCTACCTCCCAGCAGGTCTCCCCAGATCCACTCTGTCCCCACTGCCCTGCTCTCTACACTGCAATCAGAGGTCATCTAAGTGTACCCTGACCATGCCACCCCTCAAGGCAAAACCATTCCATGTCTCATCATCATCTTCCCTCCAGTATGGCCTTCACACTTCTTTTAGTCACAAAACCCCTTTGCTCAAGGTGAAATCTTATTTAGCAGATGCCACATGTAAAACAGGAAACTGTACGTCACTCTGTCTAAGGTAGAGGGCAGTCTCAGAGCCCAGATTTGTGCCTCCATCTCCACTCACACAAGGAGTTCTTTGGGGAGCAGTAAGGACACACTTGCTTCACAGTGTATCAGAACAGTAACAGGAAGGGAGTGGAGTTTTCAGTTTTGCTCTTGAATTAGTAACAGAGCAGGAAGAGGCAGATAATAGGCACCTACATTTTAGAAAAGACCAGAAATGACTAGGATAGCACTCCTGATCAGGCCCTTATACTACCACCCCACCCCTCTGAGGGCAAGACACAGGTATATATACATGTCAAAACTTACCAAATTGTACATTTTAAATATATGCAATTATTCCCCTTGTCTGTGACCCTCTCTTTCTCCTGCTCTGCTCCCCACCCTGTGTTCCTCCAGGGAAGGCCATGCTCCCATCTGAGCCTGCTGTGCTCAGCACCGGATGCCTCACCTGGGGCATCCAGATGATCTTCTGTGTCCGGAAGAAGTGGTATGTGGCCGAGAAGCTCTTATATCCCCCTTTCAGGATATGGATGGGGTGCTGGGTGAGGTGAGCCAAGGCTCTACCACACTCAATGGCATCTCCAAGGACCGGTCCTAAAAGTGGAGACCAAAGAAATGAACGTTTCCTGTGGGTTCACCATTTGTCGAAAGCTCCAATGAATGGCCACTTTATTTTAAAAAGCAATCATTTAGGAAGCTGAAGCAAATATAAATAGAGATGGGTGTTACAATTAAAGTTTAAAAGCAGCATCCACCAAGAAAGTTAATCTTTGTTCTTCTGTAAACATATATATAGTACCATATATTGTATGCCACATATTGTATACCATAAATTCACCTATTTGTACACAGCACAGCTAGTGTGCCAGACAGCTGCTCCCCTGCCAGTGTCACATACGGGGGCAATGGGGTCAGAGATGGAGGGAGGCCAGTTTCCAGGACAGAAGTAGAGACTTAGACGAAAAGCCATGAGAACATCCCAGTTATCCAAACAGCCCAAGTTATTCAGCCAAGGATATAATGGGATTAATGTTTTTTTTAATTTTTAATATATTTTATTGATTATGCTATTACAGTTGTCCCATTTCCCCCACTTCATTCCCCTCCACCCTGCACACCCCCTCCCACCCACATTTCCCCCTTTAGTTCATGTCCAGGTCTCATAGGTTCTTTAGCTTCTACATTTCCCACACTATTCTTGCCCTCCCCCTATTTTCTACCCACCATCTATGCTAATTCTCTGTACCTTTTCCCCCTCTCTCCTCCTCCCACTCCCCTATTGCTGACCCTCCATGTGATCTCCATTTCTGTGTTTCTGCTCCTATTCTGGCTGTTTGCTTAGTTTGCTTTTGTTTTAGGTATGGTTGTTAATATCTGTGAGTTTGCTGTCTTTTTACTGTCCTATTTTTTATCTTCTTTTTCTTAGATAAGTCCCTTTAACATTTCATAGAATAAGAGCTTGGTGATGATGAACTCCTTTAACTTGACCTAATCTGAGAAGCACTTTATCTTCCCTTCCATTCTAAATGACAGCTTCGAGGGATAGAGCAATCTTGGATGTAGGTCCTTGACTTTCATGACTTGGAATACTTCTTTCCAGCCCCTCCTTGCCTGCAAGGTCTCTTCTGAGAAATCAGCTGACAGTCTAATGGGAACTCCTTTGTAGGTGACTGTCCCCTTTATCCCTTGCTGCTTCTAGAATTCTCTCCTTCATGTTAATTTTGGCTAATGTAATTCTGATGTGCCTTGGTGTGTTCCTCCTTGGGTCCACCTTCTTTGGGACTCTCTGAGCTTCCTGGACTTCCTGGAAGTCTATTTCCTTTGC
>PVKU01015839.1:0-16764 GCA_004027475.1 Anoura caudifer | reverse complement strand
ATACAACATTCGAGGAGGGGATGTGGCCGGCAAAGTCTTGCGTGACTTCGCTCCGCCCAGCAGCTCAGATACCCAATAGCAAGCAGGCCATGCCTTTTCTGACAGAAACCCTCTGTGAGCAAAAGCAGGAGGGAGGGAGGATTTCCCAGGAGACCCCCAGCGTCCACCGCCTCTCTCTGCCCCCCCCCTTCCCGTGGACAACCGCGTGGCAGGTACAACACAGGTTCCTCATGTCCTTCCAGTCAGGGGCGCCGTCGCTCTTGGTCGCTCACGAGGGGCCACGTTCCGATGAAGCTGAGCGTTTTTGAGGTTTGAAGAGGTGTGGTCATCGGCCCACACCCGTCCTTAGGACTCAGTGACCCCATGGGGGGTGGGATAATGGTGACCTTCGAGACTCGGTGTTTGGGGCGAGAGAAAGCAGATAGGCAGGCAGATACAACGCAGCATTTTCTTCTTCCTGGAGTGTCTTTGGGGGTGGAGGGTGGAAGACGGGGCTCGAATTTGCGAATGCGCCATGTAAGAACTTCCCGTGATTCGCCCTCCGTGAGTCCTCCACCTGCTGTCTAATATGTCTGCAGCCGTGTGTGGCACGCATGTGTGTTCTGCGGGTGGCACCGGTCTCCCTCCTGTAAAGACGGAGCGGACGCCAAAGGCCGGCGTTTCCAAGAAGGGCTAGACTGGGAAGCCACCTGGACATGGACTGGACCACCTAGGACGAAGTCTCCGTTATTCAAACCTGGCGAACGGCACACCCTGCCCTGCCGGACATGCGCTTCTTTCTGTCCGCACTGGTACGACAGTATCCGCTCTGCCTCACGGACCAAGTTTCCGCACAATGGAGGCAACTATAGTCAAGTGCCCGTAACACTGAGTTCTTCCTCCTGGACGACCCTGGACATGTGCCTACATTGTCGTCAGCTGGGAAATACCTCTGCTTGGCTCCCATTTCGGTCATCTCTCGTGATGATAATTGTCATCAACGTCGAACTACTGTGCTGAACCAGGTGGCGCATTTTATAGCAGTGGGAAGAAAGCCCCCGCTTCCAAACCCCTCACAGCTGTCCGGTGCTCCTGCCGGGGCTTTGAGGAGTGTGGACTTGGAGGAAGGAAGGGCATGCATTTTACCCCCGAAATGGAGACACTGGGGGTAGCGAGAGGAAGCCCTGCTCATGAGTCTCCTGGGAAGGCAGGTGTTGGTGAAGACCTGTAGGTAAACCCAGCACGTGCTCACCTTGCCTGTAAGACCAGGACAGGAAGCAGCTCAGCACAGTCACCGTGACATTGACAGTGGGGATTGTGCACCCTTGCTCCCCTCTTCTGTTCTTGCCTATGTCTTCCCTCCACAATGACCCCGTGCATCCTTGCACCTGGCGGAAGCCTTCTTCCTTATTCATCATCAATTCTCACATCCGCAAATCCCTGGGCAGGGGGCCGACCAGCGTGCCGCTCACCCACAGAAAACGCTGCTGAGCAAGCAGGCTGAGAAAGAAGCAAGCCCATCGTTGACTAAGTGACTCCGTCACGGAGGCACACGGGTCGGGGCGCAGGCTCCCAGCGACTGGACCACGGGCACAGGACTGCCCGGCTGTGGTGCTGCAGCCGGTTCCGAAACGCTCAGCTCCCACCTCCCAGGAAGGAAACGCCGTGGTCTTACTACCCCTTCAGGTCAAACTATATGCAAACGGAACTTTCAAATCTGCACAAATCCGTTCGGCGGTTGTCCTGCGATGTAAAAAATAAACAAACCGAATCGGCATTTCGGTCGACATGTCGGCTCTAAAATGTCCCTGGCTGCAAGTCAACGATGTCAAACTCCTTCTGCTGGTTATCTGTTGCTCTGTGACACCTCACCAGCCTGCTATTCGCTGGAGACACACACACTTGTCATCACACAGGTTCTGTGCTCAGGACTCCGGGGGTGGCTGAGCTGGACTCTCTGCTTCGGGGTCGGACAGGTCTGCAGCCAGGGCATCAGCCGGGAGTGCGGTTTTACCTGAAGGAGCCCTGGAGAAGATTTACTGGAAACTCATACGCCTGCCGGCAGGATTCAGCTCCTTGCGGATAATCGGACGGAGACTGTCCCATCCCTGCTGCTGGCTGCCTGCACCTCACCCTCACTTCCTGTCTCATGGCTCTCTCCGTAGGGCTGCGATCTCCTCAGAAGCCAGCGAGCGAGACAGAGTGCTAGAAAAACACAACTCACCACCTCATGTCACCTCATCCAGGAAACGACATTCCATCCCCTCGCCGCTGGTTAGAGTCAAGTCCTCTGGGCAGCCCACGGTCCGTGGGAGGGAGGACCCCGCTGACATCAGGACGTGGGACCGTCAGGGACCACCTGTGGGTGTGCTCAGCACACTCCCTAATGAGGGGAACAGGTGTCTGCAGGTATGTCTCTGTGCACATCCGTGGACACAGCTGTTCACCCTGCAGTGAGAGGCGGGGCATCCCAGGAGTGGGCGGGCATCACCCGTGTTCCGGTGCCTGCTCTCACTAGGGCCCACTGACGAGCTTTTGTACACATCCCCCCTCGTCTATCCCCTGGTGACGTTTTCACAGGGGCGCTGCTCATCCGTGCGTATTTCTGAACTCTGTACGCAGAACGAGGATGAATTTTCTCACCTCCCCGAGAACCAACTGTCGTCCCAATTGGGAAACGACTGTCACTATGAAAACCACATGTTCTACAGCCTCAGGTTCTCTGCCTGCCCACCGCTCATCAGCTTGCTGATCCTACGCGCGTAACCAAAGCGCCTCAACCTTCGCTTCCGTAACTATGCAGGGAGACTGACGGCAATGCCTGCCTTGTGTCGTCGTTCTGAGGATCACGTGGCACAGTGCGTGCAAAGTTACATCAGATTTGGTGCAGTGGATAGCAACTTAGTCAGTGCTCGCTTCTGTTATGGCGACCAAGTGAGACGGGAAGAGCTAAGGTGGCCGACAGGTGTTATGTTCAAGGTGACTTGGGCACAGAAAAAAGAGGGTGTCTAAATTCTGAAAACAGAGTTTCTCAGAGAACAGACATCCATCCGCTCATTGATCTACCCATCTATGTCTTCCTCCAGTCTTCCGTTCACCCACCCATCCATCTTTCTGTCCATCCATCCGCCCATCCATCCAGGCATCCCCCATCCATGCATGCATCCCTCCATCCACCAACCATCCATCCATCCATCCATCCATCCAATCGCTCATGTCCACCTGCATGTATGTGTCTACCCATTCTCTGACCTGTTGCACAAATGTTCTAAGGTGCCTTAGAAGGACACATCAAATGCGTACAGAAAAATAAGCAAACGAACCAATAGCATATGGAGCAAACCCAGGTCCGTGAGAGGGAGAAGGAGAGAACTTGAACAGGCACTGAGACAGGAACCAGGGACGGGATAGCGTAGCCTTCCATGGGGCCGTATGTGTCCGCCACGGGAGGGTCCATAGCAGGTAAGTTAACATGCCGGGCTCCGTATGCTCCCCAGGGGGGCTCTGTTTGCACGGAAACGGCCCCTGCCTGAAGTCCCAGAGGGGGAATCCCTTAAGGTATCCACTGTGCCCTGCCCCAGATACCTGATGGCATTGGGATAGGCATTCACAGACACGGGGCACCCTTGACTCCACCCTCCATCAGCGCGTGAGGGGCGGGGAGTCATGGCAATGCCACGAGGCTCCCGCAAGCCTTTCAAACACCTTCCCCTGGAAAACCCATCCTACGCCTTCACTGTGAGCGGCACTTGCTACAGAAAAAAAAAAAAAAAATGTATGCTTCCCATGGAGCCAAAAATAAAAACCTCTGCAAGATACCTAAATATAGATGGCTTCATTACCTCCCAATCAGCACGAGCTGGCTGCAGGCGTCAGAAAGAATCAAGCGCCCGTGTGGCCACGGTTGCCGTCTGCCGTCGGAAGGAATGCCAATTACAGCCCCAAGCACTCACCCTGCGAAATCAAAACACAGTTAGGCAGCCATGAAATCCCATTATAAAATAGAACAATCATTGTGAAGCCTTCCCCCCCCCCCCAGAAAAGGAGGAGTGAGTTGGAGGCGTGAGGCCAGCCCCAAACCGCCTTCGGAAGCAGGGTCGCTATTGGGTACGGCATTGCTAAACATGCTCCTCCGTCTGGACATCCCGGGTGCGCCTTCCAAAGCCATGATCTCGCACCGCCCGCCACATGAGAGTCAGTCCATTCGGCTGGTGAAAGGGCTTTATTCCATGTCTTCCTCTCCCTCCACGGGCTTTGGGGGTAAAAGGGGGATGCCTTGGAGGAGAAGCACAGAGCCCACAAAAGTCCCTGGGCTGTCGTGGTCTCCTGCCTGTGCTCAGAAACAACCTATGTGGGCATCCACCCTCCCCAGTTTAAGAACGGGCCCCTGATGGGTTTGCAGACAAGGGCCAGCTTTCTTGTCACCAATTTCCTTTTACGTCCAGGCTCGTGTCTTTACGTGGTCCTGACGTTTGTCTCTTTGCCTGAGGATGAAAAGGCAACGGCGCCCTATCTTTCTTTTCTGGCTCCTAAGATGCTGTGAGGATGGAATGGAAATTTCGCAGCACCGGGGTGAAAGGGGTCCAGCTAAGGGCCCTGAGATGACCCCTCAGAATGTTGTGTTCCAAGCCTTCTCTGCAATCCCTCCTGTCTTGTAACCACACAAGGTGCACATTTACGGGGAGCTGATGGATATTCATAACACTTCACTGAAAGAGCCCTGGGTGGTGTGGCTCAGTGGATGGAGCACAGGCTGCGAACCAAAGGGCTGCCGGTTCGATTCCCAGTCAGGGCACATGCGTGGGTTGGGGGCCAGGTCCTTAGTGGGGATTACGTAAGAGGCAACCACACATGGGTGTTTCTCTCCCTCTCTTTTTCCCTCCTTCCCCTCTCTCTAAAAACAAATAAACAAAATCTTTAAAAAACCCACCTCATTGAAGAAACGAGTACGTCAATCAATCAGTCCTTCAGACAATGAAAACGAAGTATCCATCCTCCATCTCTGTTGGTCCATATCCTCCTAAGAAAGGACAACCGGAACGCCAGTTTTCAGAGAAGGGATCATTTCTAGGTTGACCCACGTGAAATTGGTATTTTTTTTTTGTAGGTCAGAAATGCTTGAGTATCTGCAGCATGCTAGTATTTGTGCTTCTCTGCTGATATTTGGGACATTTTCCTTTTCTTTGGCGTCACAAGAAAAAAAAGTAGTTTCAGATGAGTTGGGGATGTATAAATAGGATCTCACCTTGGGGAAATAGCTCCGTGAGCATCACGTAAAAAGCTAAAACGTTCCGTTTGGAAGTGGGCTCTTGATGAAAGGGTTCAAGCTTGGACGCCGGCAGACGCTTCTCCTCACGTTTATGCAGCAGGGCGAGGCATCTCGGCGGCAAAAGCAGTGAGTTCTCCCTTCTCCTGAGTCAGCCAGACGAGCTGAAATACATCAAAGAACACGTCACACGTCTGAATCGTCAGTCCCCCGAAGAGGACATACAGATGGCTCATAGACGTGTCGAAAGCTGCTCCAAATCGCTAATCATCAGGGAAGTGCGAGTAACAACCGGAACCAGGCACCACGTCACACCCGTCAGAATGGCCTCCGTCAGCAAACCCACATGCAACAGGTGCTGGGAGGTGGTGGAGAAAAGGGAGCCTCCTGCGCTGTTGGTGGGAGTGCAGACTGGGGCAGCCCCTGCAGAAAGCAGAACGGAGAGACCTCTCAAAGTTTTCAGCCTATGACCCAGCGATGCACTTGTGTGTATTTATCTGAAGGGAATGAAGTCAGGAATGCAAACAGATGCCTACACACCCATTTTCATTGCGGCGTCACTTCCAATAGCCAACATGTGGAAGCCACCCCAGCGTCCACGGACAGACGAAACCACGCAGAAAACGTGATCTCGTAGGGCACACCCAGACCCACGCGATAGGATAACACTCGGCCATAAAAAATGAAGGAAATTCTGCCATTGGCGCCACCGTGGACGGACTCTGAGGGCGTTGATGCTAATTGAAACCAGTCAGACAAAGAGTGTCGGGTAGTGCATCGTCTCACCTGCGTGCTGAATCTTAACAAAGAGAAAGAGAGCAAGTGGAGGAAAGGCTGAGCTAACAGGGAGAAGACCTTGGGGGTGCAGAGGCTGGGGGGCGTGGCGTGGGGGCCAGGATGGCCCACCTGCTGCTGCCAGCCCTCACGCCCCCGGGGCCTCTCTGCTCAGCAACACAGCAAGCAAAGGCTGGGGGCAGTCTGAGTGGCAGCCCCCCAGAGATGTCCCCATGCTAATCCTCGACGAGGGGCTGTGTCATCTTACACAGCCAAAGGGACCTTGCAGCAGAGGTGATTCACGTCACATCCGGAGGTGGGGAGGGGAGGCTGGGGTGTTTGGAAGGTGCTAAGGGTCTCATAAGCGACCTTCCAGGGCTCACGTAGGAGGCTCAGGGTAGCTACCCTGCCGATACCTTCATTGCAGCCCAGTGAGACCCCTTTCCGGCCTCCGGCCTCCGGCCTCCAGCCTCCAGAGCGGCGCACTAATAAATTCATGCATCGGAAGGCACTGAGTTGGTGGGAACTGGTCACAGCCGTGTGGGGAAACTCATGCGGAGTCCTCTGGGGGGGCGTCCATTGCCGGATATGCACGTGCTGGAAACAAGGTTGCACCGGGAGAATGGGGGGCTTCAGAGCCGAGTGTGGAAATGGAGGAACACGGGGACCCCATGAACATGCGTCTGTTTACAGTTAACTTTCATCTGTGGGTCAGGGCTGGGATAGTGGACCTTCGGTCTTTGTTCCTCCCCTTGGCACGCCTGCTTAGACCCCTGCACCCTGGTGGGGGCTCTCCCTGGGTGCAGGAACACATAGGGCATGTGTCTGCTGCAAGGGCATGTGGGAGCCGTGCAGGAATGAGCACACGTGTCGTGCAGGGGCCACGGAGCTGGCGGGAACTCAGAGAAAGGCGTGTCAAAGCAATGGGGACGGTCATCTTTCCAACAGCGTCACCAACCCCCGGCTCCCTGACAGCCTGGGGTGCTGTTGGCACACGGGATTTGCACGCTAACCCTCGGAACACCCCCTGCAAACCAGGACATGCATGCATCACCCCGTGTCCACACGCAGACGGGCGTGCGTCTGCGAGACGGGAAGGGTGCAAATGAACAGCTCACTGCGGCGACAGAATCCTTCGTGCGTTCAACAAATTGTGTTAACTACGTGTGATCCCGTGTAAAGCGCTTTGGATAAGCAATGGAGATACAGATAACTCTCAAGAAATGCATTATCCATTGAAGGTAACATCTATACGTTATAAATGTATGTATTATATATACGTGGTCGCTGTGGAGGGAAGAGAGAGAGGAGGAGAGAGAGAAGGACTATAACACGCTTAAAATGCCAAAAGTACAAGCTGAAGGTGTTCTTCGTGTTTCCCACGCACGACAGCCAGGTGCCATTCTTGTGTGTCTGCGGTAGCTCAGGGGCTCCCTGACACAAGCAGGGCGCCGCGAAAATAGATCAAACGCAGGGAATGGAGACAGATGCGCTGGCACACTTAAGCAGGGCACTTTTGTTCCGGCAGCGGCTCGGGTCCGTCCGGGAGAGAACCCCGCAGCAAGGCGCGCGGAAAAGGCAAAGCCCTACATTTTGCCTACGGAGAGAAGCAGGATGCGGGCCGGTTACTGCTGGGTTTAGCTCCTGGAGGGATAAAATTAGGCTAAAAGGGAGCATCTTCAATGTCTCTTTTGCTGTTTCTCACCTCATTATTTGCAAAGAGCCAGCCAACCTGAGTCTGTCTTTTTCGGGGGGGGGGAAGGGATTGGAAGGCAGCACCCCCTTTCTACCCTCTGCATTCCCCCCAGCCACAGAATGCCCTGTCCCATCTCCCCATTTAAACACGTCATTTCTTGGCGCACCTGGGGGGACAGAGCCCTGCCAGGAATCCCCGGCCCTAAGCGGCTGTTGACTGAGTTACGTGGGCATTGCTTACTTAACTTACTTGTCGGGTTTCTGTAACTTCCTGTGTTCATCGAAGTATCAGACAAGGGCATAGGGTTCATTTTCATGGACAGGGATGATGCGATGAGGTGACCTGGGAAAAACACCACCGATGCCTTGTTCCGAGCGCACCCGGAGAGGCTTCCCAGTGCAACACGGCCATGTCGCCCACCTGGCCGGGGTCAAGGCCGTGGCCAAGGCCCTGGCAGGCTGGAGAGCTTAGGAGAACTAAGTCAACTCCAAACTCTGTTTGCTAAGCAGGGGGAACTGGCAATGGGATCCTTCCCTGCATCTCTCCAGGACAGGCGGCTGAGGTCAGACAACGTCTAACAGTTGCCGGGGGACGTGGCGGTGACCAAAGAACTCGTGGCTGGGAGTCCAAACGGCCGCCGCTCACTTCCCCGTCCCTCACTCCTGGTTGGCTGCCGGTGAGCTGGGGCTCTTTGGAGCATCGTGAAGAGGAGCCAGGGAGAAAGAGAACAAACATGAACCAACATCCCCCCCCCGCCCGAAACTCAATGTAAAATGTTTTAAAAGACCTAAAAAAATAAAATAAAATAAGCCAGAGGTTTGAAACAACAGCGTTTCTCCCTGGCCCTGCAGAAATGAGCCCCAAGGACTGAATTCTGCCACCAGCCAGAGAGTGTGGAGGCAAACCCAGCCTCTGGAGGAGAACACAGCCCCTGCTAACACCTTGGCTGCAGCTGCGGTTCACCGCACACATGCCCTGCCCAGCCCACGCTGGGATTCCTGGCCCACGGACACCCAGAGACGGCGTGCATCGTGTCCCGCTTCCACGCCCCTGACCACGGAGGACCAGGCCACTGACGCAGACGGGTGGGTTACAGAGAAGCAGAAACTCAGAAAGCAGCCGTTCAGGGTTTTTAGACCAAGTGCGAAGAATACACCACTTGTCCGCTCGTGAGAAAAACAAGAGGCTTTCGGGGCACAGCATCATTTTAAAAGCGGTGTGGTGAGTGCTCTGTTGTTAACCTGGCGCTAAGGCGATTTTTACCCGGTGCTGGCAGGGGAGGCGAGAGAAAGACCGAGGGAGGACTCGCAGCCTGGTTTCTCAGCGCGCTCTTACCCCCGGGCGGGAGGAGAACTTCTCGCCCCTTCTGTGGGTGTCTGCCTGGGTGTGAAGATTAAGCGGACATAGATAGAGTTAGTTAAGAGAGAGCACGCCCGAGAAGCATACCTGAGGTCGCAGCCCCAAAGAAGTGACCAAGCGGGAAGTTTTACGCCTTTTAGACGGGCTGCCATGGGGGCCACGGGGCATACAGTTGCTGCAGCGTTGCTTATTTGTGTGAATTTCTCAGCCCCAAATGCCCGTCTCTTGTGACATGAACGCCCTCACCCCTCCCACAACAGAGGGGTGCAGGAGATTTATTACCTCTTTCCAGGGAAGGGGGGCAATGGGGACAGGCAAAGCATCCTTCCGGCTCCTGCCTTTCCTTCAGACTCCTTCAGCATCAAAATTATCCATGTACCAAGGCGCCTTGGGCGGGGGCCCATGTCCCGAACACCGTCCACGAGGACTCAGGCCCCAGAGCCCCAAACAAAGCAGAACCGGTTTTGCCGACAAGCATTATCGATCGCGTTTCAGGATTTATAACAAGCTTGACATTCAAGCTCCGTTTTGAGTTTGCATCGCAAGGAAATGGAAAATGTCAGGGAACTTGGAAACTTCTACCCAGACCAGAGAGCAACATCGTAAGATAGGCATTTATCTTGTAATTGTTTTCTCGGGCAAATTTTGAAGTACATCTCTAGGGGGGAGTGGGTAGCTGTAGGTTTGTCAATAAATCTTCCTCGGCAAGACTTCTTCTTTTTTTTTTTTTATAACCTCAAAATAAGTCCATTCTATGAAAAATGTCTGTTAAAGGAGCCTTTTCAAAGAAGAGGGGAAAACCAGAGAGCCGGGAAATGAACCAGAGTTCAAGATGGCTTTTAACTTGTTACCGAGGAGGGAGCCCCACCTCCCACAGCTCCTTGAAATAACAGGCCTGCTTACAGGTCACCATCCTGAAATGGCTGATCCAACGGAGGCCAAGAGGCTCCCATTCTCGGGAGCGAGGAAGGTCGATGGCTCCGTGCAGGGCGTCATCGGCGTTCCTGTCGACAAGAGTCATTCCGTGTTCCTTGTGCTCGTGGAAATGCTCGCCAGACACTGACTCAATCCCCGTCAGACAGGTAGTAACCGTTGGTTCAAACCAACCCATCGGGGATTGTGCTTTTACTATTGCTATTGCTATTGCTTTTTGTTTTTTAATTTTGCCGGCAACCCTGGGCAAGCCCTCCGCTTTTTGTGGAAATGTTACTGGTACATCTGGTTCCGCAGCGGACCGCCCCTTCCGTCCACACTCATTTTTCTCCTTGCTTTTAAATCCTGAATGTGATTCTTCAGCTTGCCCTTCCACCCTTACTGTGTAAACTCGCCCGCAATACAGAATGGAGCACGAGGAAAATTCGTTTGCCGCCAATGAGGCTTGTCAAAGTGATGTGTGGCGGGTTTGGGGAGAACCCAGTGGGGAGACTGACTTCCCAGCAGATTTCACCTCACAACAATGTCCCGATGAGCTCGGATGGGGAAGAATTTTCGAAGGAGGAAAGGCACTCTTGCATTTACTAAAAATAAGCACGACTCACTTGAGAGTCCCATGTTATTCAGTGTGAACACAGCCTTGGATTGAACGCAAATCAAATGAGAAACACAGAGGTTTCCTGCCCCTGGATGGATACAGAGCTGGAGGGCGGGGGGAATGGGCTAGAAATAAAAGTCTGCGTTGCCCCCGTACACCCCAGTTTCCTGAGTCACCCCAACTGTGTTACAGCTCAGTGCCTTCTGCTGACAGGTAGGAACGCAAAGTCTCATTCCCATTGAGCTCTGATTACTGTTAATTAATTCTTCTCCCTGGGCCCCGCAGAGAAGCCAGTTGGGCCTGGCTTTGCATATTCATTTCAATGGAAAGAGTTTGTCCACCAGGCTCACAGCGGAGCCAAACACCGAACCCTGGGAATTGCAGGGGGGAAATGAGGAACCCCTTCCTCTGCCCCTGTGGCCTCTGCTCACCCCCATCCTGCTGACTATTTGCATAAATTGGGCTAAACCAGACATCTCAGATGGCTGGAATTACGAGTGTCTGTCCTTCAGCGAGTGGCACATTTCGCTGTGTTTTTTTCACCTTTCTTTATTTACTGAAGACGCCGGCGTTCTTTCCGAAGAGCGATCAGGAAGAGAGTAACTGGCAATCAGCCCTGGGATCAGGCAGAGCTGAAGGGCTCCTCGGGAAGCTCTTGCTGATGAGTTACAGGATATCCCTGGTGAATCGAAGCCCTTCCATCCCCGGTCACGGTGGAAGGAGGAAACGTCGCTTCGAAAGGAGCACCCCACAGCCCGAAGGCAGCTGATTGCAAAGGTGCAAGAAGCAAGTCACGTGGGAAAGTACCCGGTAGGGTTCCGCGCATGTGGTATTTATGAAAGCAAGCAGTGTCCCATTTATGGAGGTGTCCTCTCGTCTCCCCAAGAGACCTGCAGCTCTCTCTGCCAATCAGGTCATGATTCTTTGCATTGAAGTGCCAGAAAGACCTGGGAGATGGACCCACCCAGCAAACAGGGGACAGAGGAAGAAACCGGAGAGCAGAGGGGATTCAAACACTCAGTCTAATAATGACATCGGTGCTCATTCACACGTGACCCCCCCCCCCCTCGCTGGCCGAATCTGCCGGCTCAGTCCCCATCAAACCAATTGTCTTAATGACCAAATAACGTTGGAATATTGCTAGCCACATTGATGATCTCTTAGTAGAATTACTTGGGCAGTTCCAAAGCTGAACTGCCAACGTCTGCATTTACGGGGGTTCATGGTACTCCGCTAAGCAGGTTCGGGCTGAGCAAACTTGAGGTTCAGACACGCTTGGTTGGGGAGGCACCTTCCCGTGCATGCTTACGGGCCACCTGCCAGAGTGCCGTTGAACTTGGCGTCTGCAGGGACTTCTTATCCGACAGGGTGGCCGCAACGGTGCGTGCCTGTCCGTTTGAAATGCGGAATAACAATGCAGTTAAGGACAGCTTCCCTAGCGGAACCACTGCCTCCCTACTCACCGTTTCCAAATGAACATCGTAATTGTAAAGCCGAGTGTAGGCTGTTCGCAGCCCTGGAACCAAAAGGTGGTTCCCCGTGGACACAGAAGGTCAGATAACATTTCAGCCACGCACGGTAGGTGTGAGGTGGGGGTCCCCGCAGGACGAGTGTGCCCGCCTCTCTGTCCGCCCACCCCGTACTCTCTTTCTCCGACCTGCACATCCGTTTTGCATCGTTGTGGATCTTGTCCGCACCTTGGACAGCTCAGCTCAGCGCTCTTCCGCAGCGGATGCTGTCGGATGGTGCGGCCAGCACGTCGGGGGTGGGGAGGTGCCACCCGTGCCGGGTTGAAGCCGTGGTAGGACTGCTTCCGGTTTGAACGCATCGTTACCTATTCAGCAGGTGTGTGGTGTTGCCTGCACAGGCTGGCTCTTGCTCTCCTTCGTTCCAAAGCAAGTCTTTGAGGAGGTGTTTTTGCATCCTGGAGAGTGGACTTCAGCACGTACCGTGCCCACAGAGGGGGAAGGTTTGGTAAAGACAAACGCATTGTGTCACAGGGAGCGTGCTAAGCGGGAGAGATCTGCAGACGTGTTTTTCGTTCCCATCCCTATGTTTGTTTGCCCTTCCTCTCGAGTTGGAGTGACAATCAAAGCGTAAAAGCTGGGTTGCAGAGTTGAGTCCATGGAGTCTACAAATGTAAAATAGCCGCTCATTCCGAAATAGGTGTTTTGGCTTTGATATTTGACTGGCAGTGAGCTAGGTGCTGACTGTAAATTTCCCACATAAGATACATGAGCTTCCCGTCTTGGCTGTCTATGTACGAAACCGTGAAACCAGACCCTCACTGTGCACCACCTACACACTGAACTCAAAAGGCATCATGGCCCTCAATTGCACAGCGAAACTGTAAACCTCCTAAAACAGCACCTGAATACTTTCCGTGACCTTGGATCAGCCTGCATTTCTTAGATAGGACACCGAATTCACCAGGGACAAAAGAGAAAGGAGAAGACTGGATGTTGTCGCAATGGAAAATGTTGCCTCTTGAAAAGAAGCCATCAAGAACCCGAAAAGAAAATGGACAGACGGAGAGAAAATAGGAGAAGAGATGTAGGCAAGGAGGGACTTACGGGATTTTGTTTATCGTGTGAATGAAGAGGTCTTATAACTCAAGAACAAAAGAATACACAATTGAATTGAAAATGCAAGGGCGAGTACTGAACGTTATTAGCCACCAGGGTATGCAAATCAAAGCCACAACGATACAGGGTCACAGCATGAAGACGGGAAACCTGAAAACTACGACAACAGCAAGGGTTGATGGGGACGCGGAGGAACTGAATACATCCCACGTTGCTTGGGAACACACAACGGGGCAGCCGCTGTGATCAAGCAAGCTTTTCAAAACGGGAAGCACGGACTCCCATCTGACCCAACGCCCCCCTCCTGGACATCTATCCAGAGGAAATGAAAACATTCGTGCACGGAGAAATCGTCCGTGTGTGTTCGCAGCGGGCACTATTCACAGCAGCCAAAAGCGGGCACAGCACCGATGTCCATCAATAGACAAAGATGGTCTGTCCACGGGGCGGAATATTATTCAGCCATGAAAAAGGAGTGAGGTGCTGACCCGGGCCACAGCGCGGGCAGATTTCCCCGTCGCTGTAAAACCCGTGTTATCGGGCGGATGGGGGATCTCGGTTACCACAGTCTCATTTTTTCCTGCAAGGTGAAAAGACTTCTGTGGATAAAGATTTGTGATGGTTTCACAACTGTCTGCTTTGACATGGTTAAGAAGGTAAATTGAATATTATGTGCATTTTCCCACGGTTGCAGTTATGACTGTATTTACTGTATGACTCCACGGGGGCAGGAGGAGGAGGAAGGAGCAAGGAAGGCCTGCTGATGGGCGTGAGTTATTTTTGCCGGAGAGGAAATGTCCTACAATTCCGTTGTGGCGATGTTTGCACAACTATAAATATGCTAGAACTCACGGAATTGCACGCTTAAAATAGGGGGGGTTGTCGGGGATGGAGGTTATACCTCCGTAAAGCTATTTTTAGCAAGCACAACCGTTTCTGCATTTATTAAGCCCAAACTATCTGGCAGTATCACTTACGCCTAGTGGTTCATCGCTGGTGCTGATTCATCGAGGAGAAAGAGCCCCCCCCCGATTCCTAAGGAACAGGAAGAGGGTGAAGAAGTGTATGGGGGCTGTGGGACTGGACCCAGGAGGGGAAACCTCCGGGTTCTGGGCCACACTGAGACTTGTCTAAGGGAGCGAACGTGCAATGACTTCCCTTTGCGCCAGGAGGCACGTAAAACAGATGAGCAGAAGGTGCCGGTGGGGGCGGGTAACAGGGAACAGAAGACGAATGGTCCACTTCCATTAGCTCAGGCAAACCTGACCGATGTCCAACGTGCACATCATCCTCCGGGGCTGGAGGCTCCCGGTTGGCACGTTCATCTCAGCCGGCGGCCTGCCCATCACCCGGCAAGGCCTCCGCTCTGCAGGATCCTTGGAACGAAGGGACCAGGCCGACTCCTGCCCATCGTAACGGCCGGGGGCAGAGGCCTGTGCGGTGTGGGGCGAGGCTTCTGTGAGAGAACCTTTTCCTTCGGCACAGTGACTGCAAAGCCATGCTGAGGAGCCGGCCCCGGCCCCCTACTATGCCCACGGGCTAGCCCGCAACCCTGCCGTTTTGGGCGGCGGCCAGGGTCTGCTCCGGGCCGACAGGTGTCTCAGGGCGCAGGGTCAGGGCCCCCCTCCACGGTGCAGAGGTGCCCACGAATCCTCCCTTCACCAGTGTCTGCAACGAGGGCTTGGCCAGTGCAGACGCCCAACGCAACATTTCTTAGACAGCAATGCCCCTTGGTGGGCTCGGTGACCCTGCCCGGGCGATGCAGTCCTTAACCCACGATCAGTCATCTGCAGCTGAAAACCGGGATTTCCTTCACCCTGGCCAGGTCGCTCCGGGTGTTGGAGCATCGTCCTGTGCACCAGAAGGTTGCGGGTTTGATCCCCGGGCAGGGTGCATCCAGGAGGCAGCTGATCAATGTGTGTGCGTTTCTTTCTCGGTCTCTTCCTCTGTCCGAAAAATCAATAAATGTATCAGCAGGCGAGGATCAAAAAAAGAAGAAAAAAAGAATGGTAATTTTCCAATACATGCAGAAACGCTTGGAGGGTCGTCCACTTCCTCAATTCTCCTGAACTGCACTTTCAATTTTTTTTGAAAAAGATTTACTCCTGAAACACGCTGATTCACTCAGTTGCCTGATTTACAAACTCCTTTATCTCTCACTATTAATGACAATGAAAATCTCCGTCAGGTTATACTGGAAAGCACTTCATTCGGTCTTAAAGGAAGTCTCACATAGTGCCTGTCACACGGCTTGCCTTTCGCGAGTCCTTTTCCTAATGGCAGGTGGGCTGTCGACTGCATCCGAGTTGCCCGGTGAAAGCATCTTCAGTGGGCTCATCCCCCGTGCAACATCCACCTGCCTCAGGTCCCTTGAGCGAAACTCCAAGACGCCGAGAGGCTAAAGTGTGGCCGGTGATCCCTGGAAACAAGGAGTAACAGAGTGCCCCAGGGCTGCAGATCCTGCCGAGGGCTCATCTGCCAGCCACCAATCCCTCCGGGGGAGCCCCCTTCTTCTCCTCACCTCTTCCCTGACTCTGCAGAGCTTGCTGCGCGCCAGCGGTCCATGACCACTGGAGCCCAGCTGATAGCGACCGGTAATTTCGTCTTCCCAGACTGGCGTTGCAGCCACACTGTGGGGAACTGCGGCGTGTTGGTGGGAGTCAGGAAGTGGAGTGGCTGAGTGTGTGTCTCCACGCCAGCTCTGAAACTGGCTCCTCACAATCCCAGCGGCGTTGTCCATCTCTTTCAACCTTCTAGTCCCATGGAAATGGCACTTGGAGGGCAGCGTGTGTGTGACAAGGTTACCGTCACCCCTCGGTGGATTCACGCCCAGTACCTGGTGTCCCATCTCCTAGCGGACGCTCAGTGGATCCTAGCTCCCTTCTTCTCCCCGCTGCTGTAAGAAGGGAGTCACAAACCACTTTTACGTGCTGTGCTTGATTCCGTAAAATGATATTTCTGGTCAGAGGGGCTTATGATGTCGCCCTACAAACTGTTGCGTCCACCTGTCTCTGTGCAATGAGGATGAGCACCAGGGATTCGTGCACAGCAACCTCAGAAGCCACGTGGGGCGGATTCGCTCAGTTGCTTGTTCTTTATTTTGATACCTCGTCCGCCTTGGGACTCTTCCAACGTGACGGCCCTGAGTCGTCTGGTTGGGAAAAGCATCTCTGCTTACATTTGGGCAAATGACTGTATTCTCTAAAACACTCTCAGCAACACATCGATCATGATTTTGGGCAGTGGTTTGTGACAAACCGGTGTGCTTCACTCTCAAACACGTCTTGAAGTTTTATGACATTTTGCAGCGGGGAACTGAATTTAGCACACGAGGGTGCACTTTTTCCAGACCAAAGGGGGGCAAATCATGCACAGGGAAGTGATGCAGTTGGGGTCCCATTTCATTATGTGGAGGCTTTTGCGTAATAACCTGATTTGGTTTGTGAAGAGCACGGTGCGCCTGCTGCGGGTTCCTCATTTGAAGTCCTAATCCTGTCTGAGATTGAGCCGTCGTCTCCTTGGCAACCATTTGCGACCCAACAAATTGAGGATTATGATGGGGATCCGGTGAGCC
>PVKU01015838.1:0-16758 GCA_004027475.1 Anoura caudifer | reverse complement strand
TTTAAAACAGCAAGAGAAAACAAGTTAGTTACCAGGTGGTTACCAGATTGAAGGAAGGTGTAGTGAAATGGGTGAAGAGGTGAGTGGATTAAGAAGTACACATAGTCACAGAATAGCCATGGGGATGTAAAGTACAGTATAGGAGATGGAGTAGCCAAAGAACTTATACGCATGACCCTTGGACATGAACAATGGTGGGGGGATTGCCTGAGGAAGTAGGGGGGCTCAATAGAGGGGGCAAGGAGAAAAAAATCAGGATAATTATAATAGCATAATCAAAAATATAATTTAAAAATTGTAACATAAAACCAAATAGTGCAATGAAAAAAGACACAATTATAAATGTCAAGAAAAAAGTAACTGAAAAAATTACAACCTAAATATAAAGCAAACTAAAGTATGGCTTGATTTGACCAACTGATGAAATAACAAAAAACTAATTTGGCTTTGATGCAGAACATTCTCCTTCAGTGGCCCAGGGACTGTGACATTAGACCCACAGAAAAAAAAAAAAAAGAAAATCTATTCCTAGCAGAGAACATGGCTGCCTGGGTGGGAATAACATTTACCAAGTCATAATAAAATAAATACCGTTGGCTTTCAGTTTGGGGAAGCAACCTATGTATATAACATGGAAGATTTGCTTGTGGTTATAGGCTTGAATGTAAAGTTAACAACTGTGACAACAAAAAAAGTACAAGTATAGCTGACAAGAAGTATGACAAGGAAGTACCTCAGAGGTACTTCCTCATTAAGAGATGGTGCTGCAAGTTGATGGATCAAGAAAGAGAAGAATGAAAACAAATAATACAGATACCAAACACTGAAGTGAGGAACAGCATGAGCTAAACCTTCTATTTCACACCAAGTGACATTTAAAGAGTGGGGATACCAGCATTTTTTTTCTTCCACAGTTATAAAGGTAAACTACAGGATGAAAATACTAGAACAGAAATTGTCAGGATTGAAATGCTGGCCAGTTTTGAGGAGTGAGACTGTCTCTAGACTCTCTCTAATAAACTATTTTGTGTTATGATTTGCTACCATGTGTTACTTTTGAAAAATGAAAACATATAATTGAAAAAGAATGAAATAGGCACCACTTTTCTCTTTTGCTCTTTCCTTTTGGGCTAAATGTAGTAACCAGAGATACTCTAGCCCACTGTAAACTTAAACTATTTAATGACCGTTTGGATTAGGTACTACTTGAAAATCCTATTTTCCCTCCTCAGTCCACAGTAATCCTCTCCTTACCACCTCAGTTTCTCTGCTGCTGCTTATGGATGATGGCATTATTTATTTATTCAGAAAATAATGACCTTCTAGGATGAACTCCCTCATTCATCTCATCTCAGCTGCCTATACATGAAAAAAGAAAATGTATTTATCTATATCTTTATCTCTTTCCATATACTTTTGAAAGCAACTAATGCTTCTAGGCTTCTGACTATAAAGAATCTTGCTTTTGTACCTGTTTCTTCTAATATTTTCTAGTTTTTCTCTTCCTATGTATCTTTCCCTTTGTATCTTAACAAAGGAAAAATATTTCCCTATCTTAACTACCTCCATACCAAGAAATGCCTGACCCTGTTTCTCCCTCCAACCACCACGACTTACACCACTACTTACTGGTTTTTAATGGCTCACCTAACTCCTTAAACTGAATGATTTCTATCTGCTGCTGCCTTTCTTTCCTTGTTATGAAGTGCCTCTTTAATGCCCTCTCATCAGGCTTTTAATCCCACCACAGTACACTAGCTTCTTTCAGGGTTTCAATGACCTTCTGCTAGCCACAGGCAACAGCTTTCCTTAGTCCTCATGTTTCCTGGTCCCTCTTCTCATGAATCTTTCATAATTCTGTATGAAGCTTTCTCTTTTCTTTAGCTTTGTTAAGTTACTGGCTTGTTTCCCAGCCCCCTAAGGACAGTCCTTAGCCCCGTGTCCTGTATTCATTTCCCTCACCCACTTTAATTTGTTTCTAGTCTGATGATTTCCAAAATAGGCCTATTTTTACCCTTTTCTACAGACTATCCAAAATAACCTAAAATTTAGCTTATCAGAAGCTGAAAATAGATTTAACCAGTTTTTTCTCCCTGCCAACAATTTCATCTTTCTTCTGTCAGTCCCCCATGTTTGTAACTCTACATTCTTTCTTCAGCCAATTCTAATCAGCTATCAAATCCTGTTATCATTATTTTTAAACATTTTTCTCATGTTCATCTCTTTCTCCATTCTGTTAGTCACTACCCACAAAACACTGTGTGAACAAATAGGATAAGCAGGAATTAATTATTTGGTAAGTCAAATATTACTTTATATGCAAAAGTAAAAACCTATCCACCTTAACTCAGTGGCAGGACATTTTAATAGACCTAAGGGCTCTCTTATAACATTAATTCTTAGTTTATCTGGTTTGCAATATTGAGATTACCATATATCAGGCTTCTTTAAAATGAGGTACACCTATGCATAACTTAAGCCATCAAAGAGCTCCATAAAAAAAACCATAATTTTTCAAACAGCCAGAAGTCTCCTGATAGGTGAGCTTTGAATGCACTGCACAGAGAGGTGTATCCATTTAATGGCACAAGTGACAAACAATTACACTACACGAATGCTCTTAAACTCCTGCATCAGATTGGTAAACTCCTTTGAAAGCACTCATCTGTGGCTCTGCTACAGAGTTCTCCTATCTCTAAGGTCTAACTGCTGTGACTTAGTGAGGTTGAATGATCAAAGCTGAAGGGAGCCATATCTCAATTTTACCAAGTATTAGGTGCTTATCTACTACTCAAAAGCATTGCCAAGTCATTTTTTGCTGTTTTCTGTTCACTAAAAAACACAGTCCTACTTCTAGACTTTCCCTTCGCATTTGAGTACCCCTTTATCACTCCTATTCGCTCTAAGGAACTAAATTCTAAGCATTTCACTAGGAAGATAATTCTTTAAAAAAGAAAGACAACATTAGTATTATGTTTGCTCATAATGATTAGCATCATTGATCCTTCCTGTCCTCACTTTTCAAAATAAACATTGGTTACATTTCTTGCTCACTGTAGCTAGAATTAGTTGTATTTATGTTTCTGTACCTATTCTATCTCTGGTATAAGCTCCCAGGGGCAAGATTCACCTTTACCACTTCTTTTGCATGTTGCTATAGAATCTACTACAAGACTGTTACAGTGGTCTTTGAATAAAGTACTGGACTGGCTGGCTAACTACAGTGCCTCAGTTGGTCCCATATTCCACATAAACAACAGCTTCTACAGCAGGCAATACAATAAGGTTACAGCTTTTATCAGCAAGATTATGGCATATTTCTGACAATTCTTCACAAGGGGGTTGCCTCAGAAGCAGACACAGGTATGAGGACTAAATGCCCGTCTACCTGCTGGTAGGAGAGGCAATGGGACTGTCTTTTCAGACAGATGAGCAAGCAGGAAAACGGGTAACATAACTTGTTTTGGAAGCAAGCAGCACGATGAGGCAGTAAAAACCCATCAGCATACATCATCCTATCATGGCCTAGTGTCATTCCCAGCCTCTATTAGCCCTCACTGCATCAGCGCAAGTCCCAGACACTTTATCCTGTTTATAATTGCTGATGAGCAGTAATAAGGCCTCTATGCCTCAGCTCTGTCCGTTCCACTTCAGCACCTACCTATTAGGTAATAACTTTTATTTACAGCCTTGCTTGATGTGCTGTGCTATTAGTACAGCTAGGAACTGAGTAGGGGAAGGAAAAAAAAAAAAAAGTCTCCTTAATGGGTAGTATCACTGCAAGGCCCCAATGATTTATAATGCAGCTTTGTGGCTGTTCTATCTCGCTCCTTCTGGTAAGACTGCTTCAGGAAAAGTACATTTCTAACATGCTGCCCCCTAAGAGGCAGGCACACACGTGCTGTGGAGCAGCACCTGAAAAAGCACCCCCCAAAAGCCCCCCTCCAATAACCCAAAAGTTTCAAAGGAGGAAAGGGGTTTAAAATTCCCCTGATATCCTTTTAAAATAATGTTGGCTCAGACCTTTTGCCCCAGTGGAGCAACAGAACAGCTAATTAATAGAAGTTCAGGGCCTTCTCCTCGGTAAGAGAACAAGCTATGATAAAATAATTTCACCATAAAGGCAAAAACCCCAAGTTGTAACTGCATTCAAGAATCCAGGCAAACTGAGTTAGCACAAATCAAGTAGACCATGAGCAACTCAACACCACAGCCTAGACTTCTCATATACACACACTTCCAAAAGAGCAATAAGCCTCATCACACAGCATTTCCCTTTTTATACTAGAGTGCAATTTTATCCTTCAAGTGCAAAAATTCCTCTTGATAACACTGGCATTCTGGCTTCATATTCACTTATATCAGACTGTTCTCAGAGAGGAAGCCACTGCTTCTCAAGTAAAGCCCAAACAAGGCCTGTGAAACAAGACAATGACTTCAAGTTCAGCAAACTCGTATATTACATGTATAGCTAGCCTGTAACACAAACAGCGATTGGTGGCAACTGGACCTCACTCTCATTCAAGAGTACAAATGAAAAACAGTTAAGCTGTCCTAACCTTTTCTGCAATCCATACATCGTACGAGGTGCTTTTAAACTCACTTGCCATCATTTACATCTCATCAAAACATCTAATTATTTAGTGCCTTGCTACCTCATTCTATTCTTAAATTTAAGCAACAACTCAGGCAGATTTAAGTTTTTACAGAAAAAAAACTCCACACACACACACACACACACACACACACACACACACACAAAAATGTAGTAGATTATTTCCCTTCTCCAATTGTTCACTCAATGGCCAAAAATCACATTCTGTTAGCAAACATTACGGTATACTTTGGTAACCTATCCCATTTTTTGATGGTAAAACATAAGATTCACCTTTTAGATTAGAAAAATCTTGGCAATATTGCCAAATATTTAGTATTCATCCCCACCCCCGTGCCCTAGAAATCAAATAAACTCCTTCAGGATCCAAGATGATGAATGCACAAGGTAAAACTTTTAGTACAGTCATACTCGTCAACTTCAACTTGTCAAACCCAGTACTTGTCGCATTTTGATGAGAAAAAAATGTTTCAGCACTTGGCGCTTGCTCAGGACTAATTGCACTTGCTACAGTTTGTATGAGTCACAATGCCACCCCATAGAAGAAAATGCTTCATCGTTCACTATTTGTTGGTTTCAGCACTTATCACAAGTCCCAGGACAAATTAACGAGTACCAGGGTACCATTGTACTTTTTTGCCATGACAGATTTACTGTTTTGATCTTTCTTCAATGGTTACATTAAATGCTAATAAAATATGAAAGGTTTATATTTTCCCTAATACTCTCCTGATGGGAACTTGCATATTACATAAGTAGGTCAAATTTCTATCTTTCTGTCTCACATGTTGATACTAGAGACCTGAAGGAAAAGCTGTACCTTAAGGACCAAAAAGAAAGAATAAAAAAAAGAACTGAATTACACAGTTGAATCACACCCAAATCTACCTTCCTTTAAAGCTCTACAGAGTCCTTCCTGAAAGTCATTTACAAAATGTTATACTGACCAATACAGTTTGTAGTCATTGACTCGACTCTGTAGGATGAAATGTGCTGGTTGAAATGTTTCCATGAGTACTGACTCTACCAGGAGATAAAATACACAACTGCAGTTATTTCTAAGATTTACAGGGCCACCTCTGATTTAATACTGCCACCCTTTAGCTTCTGAATCAATTTAAAAGATATTATATAAACCTCATGCTAACATAACAACAATGAAAACATTCCCCTTTAAATGGCTTCTGAACACTGATGGGAAAGTGTTTAGCACATCAATCTTCTCTTAACTCACAGGTGAAGGGGGGTTTCTTTTCTTGTCTTTGTAAAAACAGACAAATATCACAAGCAGGTTGCCCGAGAGAAGTGAATCGGAAAGGGTTTGGGGAGAAAAAAAATGGAAACAATGAACAATACAAGGCTATCTAGTTCATGTCACTGTTCATCACGCTGAGAGGAAAATAGGTGACCTAAAAGGATAACCAGGTGCTAAGGAAAGGAAAGGGAAAGGGAGGAGAAAAGGAAAAGAAAGGAAAGGGGAAAGGCAAGGCAAGACAAAGCAGACAAAGGATATATAAACTGAATTAACATGCTTCTTATAGAGTGGAAAGATGATACTTTCCAGAAAAACTTGGTGTTTAATGGGAGTTTCTAGTCCCATGTCTTTCATCCCAGGCAATACTACAGCTCCCTATGGTCCCACAAATGGCTATTTTACTTGAAAGCCTACTAACTATAACCACATTTTTAACATACACAGAGCATTTTAAAACCATCATTTTTCAAGTCTATCAGAGAGAATATTATTTACTCAACATTATTTGCTGGAAGAAGAGTACAGTGAATAAAGATAGAGTGGAGCAAAAGTGTGTAGACAGTACCATCAAGTCTATAAGCTTGTTTATGACTTTTTTATTTTAACTTCAGACATAAAAGGACTATAAAACGAAAAAACAAAAAGCCACAGAGTGGTAAAATAGGGAAGGATGAATTTCCTTTCTTCATATGCTAAAAAGTCTATCCCTTGATATATCCAACCCAGGCCCTAGAGCTAAGAGTTAGTTGGTCAATACTCCACTGGAGGGAGTGGAGTCCTTGGGTCAGTCACTGCTCAAGGATCCTGCTGCAGAGAAACGATTTCTCCACGGAAATTTAGGACAAGACATGGACTGGCTGTCCATTACAGCTTAAATTTTAAAGTTCACCAATAGCAAGCTCCAATAAATAAAAAACAAAGTAACTTCTTTTGCTGTAACTCTCTACGAATAAGTCTTATGAAAAAGTTATATATGTCTTTAAATAAAAAATCCTAAGGAAAGGTAACAGGCCTCCCTCTTTTCCCACAAGGCACTTTAAACATAAAAATGTAACTTCCTGAATATATTCATCTAAATATCCAAATACCTTCCAAATAAAGTTGTCTGAAAAGGATGACCGGGCTCAGATTACAACATTTTGGTTTACACTATAACTTGATAATTAGAAAAGACAAAGGACAAAAGGTGCTTTGTTGCCAAGGAAAGTACACTCTTTTCCTTCACAGTATACTCATTCTTGGCAGGAAATGTTGTGAGAATTAACAAGGAAACACGTGCAAAACATTCAAACCTCTTTGAAGAAATGGAGGCTCTCTCTAGTAATCTAAAGGTGCAATATGCTTTAACTCTCACATTCTAACCAAAGCAACCTGGGACTTGTCACCATTTTTCAACTCTTTGCTGACTGTAGATATCCCAGAGCTCTACAAAGCCAAACACACTGTTGCTGAATTTTTCCCTGCTTTAAATATCAAAATGATCATGGTGCAGCTGTTTTTTTTTTTCAACTAAAGATTACAGTTAATAGTGCTATGTGGCCAAAAGCCAGCATCTAAAGAAAAGCCTTTCTCACCTAGTTCACAAATACAAACTGATCTTTCATTTGCTACTACTGCTTTTTGTAACCTGCCTCTTAGACTTCTTACACTTACAGTTAACACAAAACAATTCTTTAGAGTTCCTTCTCACACTTTGATAGTTGTAGACCAGCCACTCTACACTGCTTTCCACCTGTCTAAATTATAATACACTCTGATCAACAGTAGTCCCTTGCAACACAGAAATGTTAATCAGCCACTCAGGCTTGTAATTATGGACCCAACACTAATTTACTAAAAAAGAAAATGACCTGTGCACTGAAAAGGTCACTAACCATTTTTTGAGAGTACACTCCCACCTAATAAGATATCTGGCTATGTACCTATAATAGGTATACATTTATATGTGTATTTGATGGGTTTAAACTGTAAATATGGCCTAATATATAATAAAATGAATCTGAAAAATAGAAGCTTTGAAAGACTGAGATAAAGAACTTTTACTACTTCGTCCCCACATCTCACAGACTATACATTATATACCCTTCTTCAGAGACTGCTGACTTAAAGAACCACTAAGTATATTCTAGCCTAAGTACCCTTTTCCTAACACACATTATTACTAAGCTGGAGGTTGCTTTAGGTTCAACCTTGTATTGAACAGATTGGCTTGGAGCGGGTCAGTGAGATCTAACTTAGAGGGTCTCACTCCATGGAATAAGTGATACCACTGTTAGGTAATTATTTATGGACCTCTATGCTTGAAGCCTTGTGCTCTAAATCTTTGGGAGAGCTATTGTTACTATGTCCCTCAAGGTAGAAGCACCACAGAGCACGTGTTAGAGGCATGAGTCCTTCCTAAGGAACCTAGACATAAGAATACAAGAACACTCCAGCAATGCAGCACTATAACTAATGATGATGATCCTAAGAAAAAATGCTCAGAATCCCCAACATGGGCAACCTGCTGATTCCCAGACATGCAGAAAGATGGAGACAAAGAGAGTAAACCTGCAGTTCTCAAAGCAAATCATTCAGTTTACCTTTATAAATCAGGAAGCTCTGTCCTGTAGTGTCAGGGCCATCATTTAAGGCTGAGGCAGTAAGGCTAGTTTAAGATGCCTGAGGGGGCATAGATAGGCTTCTTGAAAAGTGCAACAGGCTGAACTTGATGGCCTTTAATATCCAAGCTGAGAAATCTCAACTTTCCTTCAGGCTTTTTAGAAGATGGCCTGCACATTGCATTAATTTCCTTCCAAGCCAGAAATTCTCAATCTTTTTCTAGTTAAGAGGTATGCAGTCACCTAAAAGAATGCCTGAAAACGTGTGACTGAGAGCTTCATTCCTTGCTTATATTTCATTTTGTGGAGACCTGAAAATATTACCATCAGTCCCTACTATAGTACTGAAATGCAACAAAGAATGTGACCAACATAAAATCAATTAATTAAACTATGGTACTTCTCATCTTTTCTTCTTTCCAACTAAATTACCTACTGATATGTTACCCACAGCATTTAATGGTTGGCCACTGTTTATACATAATCTTTAACGATAAGATTATACTATAATAGCAATTACAATTAAAGATGTACTATGTGAGCTTTATGTATATTATTTCTTACATCAAACCTATGAGACAGATCTATCATCTGTTTGCAGATGAAGAACAAATTTTGAGATGTTAACTTATCTATTTAAAAATCACATTTTGTAAGAGGAATTAAGATCTCTTTTAGAACTACTGTTTTTAAAACTACTTCATGACATGCTATATTTTCAAATCTGTGTTTCTCTTTCTCCATATTTCATCCAATTATATACTTTTCCACTGTCTGACTAGGAGTATAATTATAATAAAATATGATAAGCAGTAACATGATGTCCTGCAAAACAACACAGGCTTTAACATCTGAAAGATCTGTGTTCAAGTCCTGGTTCTATTACTTACTAGCAGTATTATCCCAGGAAATGTACTTAATTTTCTGAGTACCTACTTTTATCATCTGTAAGAAGAGGAATAACTCTCTTGCAGAATTGTTCTAAAGATTACATGGGCATGCATGTTAAGCACACAGAATGGTGCCTGGTAATACAGTTAGCAGGCAATGTATGTTACTATTTTTAGATACACAAAAATATTGTTGGAAGAAAGAGAAGAAAACAGATCTGCCTACAAAATGAAGGACACAAGTACATGATATGCAAAGAATAATTCCTATTAGTTTCAGTGTCTAAGCTGAGCACACAAGCCTCTTTCCTAAATCTCTCAGGATGACCCAATGCACTTGAGGCTCACTCCCTGACAGCTACCTGAACACATTGGTAGTATTAACCATAAACCTTGCCCTGAGGGCCAAGGCTGGAGGAAAGAAGAAAGGTTAAAGTACACTGTGTATGTGAAGTGCTGGACCTGAAATCAAAGGGTTCTGAATGTTTTCAAGCTTCTGGCTGGAGTGGGTAGGAAGCCGGATCTGATTTCCACTGGCTAATCAGGCCGGTCTGTCTCTCTCCAGGGCACAGTTCTCTTCCATCTCCATCAGGAACTACCCAGGGGAGCTTGCATACTGAGGACAGGAGGGATGGAGCATGCCAGGACTATCTCACACAGCCCTGCATCAAAACTGGTCATTTGGAACAGAAAAGTAAAATTAAGTTCCTCAGAGTTCAATATTAGGGTGTTACTTATAAACTGCTCAAGGATAGGACTGTTTGAGGTTTAGTATCAAAACTACGAGCATTTAAAGGGGCTGAGATTTCAGCATAAGTTTGAACACAGAAATAGTTCGTGCTATTTTTGCTTAAGCATTAAAAAGGACTTTTTAAGTTATGAAAAATACTTTGCATGTGACCTTTCGAAAAACAATATAATTATATTTACTCTTCCAAATATAATCCTTGAAATATTTTAAATAGCAGGCCACATTATTAAAAAAGGCAAATATTGTTTAAAAATAAATTAAGCTATAGTCTAAGGGAGGAATGGCCATTATGACTGCTTTTTAGAGAGCTACAAGATTCATGGCTTCATATTTAATAAAAATGTCACAGATGCACAAAGATTTCTGGGAGACTTTACGTATCTGAAGAGGATGATTTTAGCAAAGCCGATGGCTTGAAGATGAAAGAGAGAAAATAATTTTCCAAAACTATTAGGATATTATCACAGTCAAGTTAAAACACTGATTATATGTACCCAAACTGATTTCCCACTACAGTCTCCATTATTTAAAAAATGTTTTTTAGTAAATCTAATATGTAGACAAAGTAGCCACATGCTAGAAACAGGGTGATGTATGTTTCATATTTTCATATTCTTCAGATATTAGAAAGTAGGTAAACTGTCCTCCTTCTTGGTTCTAGCTGCCAGCATTAACTCAGTCAATCTGACCTCCAAGAGCATCACTTTGACTTCAGCTCACATGCTACTCCCAATATTAAGCACATAAGACATCACTTCAAAATTGATGGAAGAAATTAAAGAGCACCCTGGCAAGAACATCACATTACAAACAGTAGCTAATTTCTGTAAAGGATTCAGGTAAGAATGAATCCAGATAAGGGAATGATGTACGTACCTGTACCAGAAGATCTTTTGGTAGGTGTGATTAATGAGACATGAGCTGTATCTGTGCATGGCCCACCTAGAAACAGAAAGGCAGGCACATCAGTCAGGTCATATCCGCTCCATGCCCATAGCTGCTATCTTGGAATAAGAAAAGGCTAAAAATGCAGGGTTGGACTGGCAAGTATGCATTAAGAGGGGTAGTAGAAAGAATGCAGAGGTGGTAGCTGTGGTAGGTTAACCTTAGACAGTTTAGATCTGTATTCTTTCTACATTAGAACATGCTTTTCATTAAAAAAAAAATCAAGTCTCACAAAATGTTAAGAAGTAAAAGAATAAAATTTTAACTAGAATTCCAATGCAGGTGAGAGGAAATTACTCACAAGTTTGGGGTGATGAGTTTTTCCACAAAGCATAAGCAGGAGTACCCTCTCTTAGGCTGATCTCAGCAGTCACCCTACCTTTGAATTTATTGCAAAACTAGTAAAGGGTACGTGTGCCTAAGGAAAAACAAACTGCTTGTCAGAGGAAATAAAGACCATTTTAATAAAGAGAGCACTGCTGACCAAAAAAGAATGTCTAGTTTAATTATAAGAATATGCTACAAAGAGGGCCTGCATGGAATCTTTGAGGGCCCAGGGATTTGATAGGTATAATTCAAGAGTACGCAACAGATATATATACAGACATATATATGGATAGATATATGGATATAGACATAGTCAGTTGGTGGGTAAAGGCTTGAAAAGCAATAATTTCAAGACTACCAATAGATTCTTAAATTGATACTAATACATACCACAACATTCCCCACCAACCATGCCCTACTTTCTTAAATAGGAAGTTATTATATAAACACAAAGACCAGTGGCTCTTGATAAGCCCCAGGGGAGGCAATAGTGATGATCATAAAGGAATAGAACACACAGGTAAATGTTATACATATATTTCTGAAAAGGCTCTCCAGATGACTATGACTAGCAAAGGTAAACATGGTTAACTGACAGAGTTGTATGTCACTTATGACAAGACTTCATATCATTGAAGTTATTCATTGATAAGGAAAGAAAGATGAGAGAACTCTGAGATGGTCCTAGAGTTTATGCCACCAAGATCCATGGGTTTAGGGACCTGGAAACCCCACTTAAAGAGTTAGTCCAATCTTTCCTATTTAAAGGAAAAATTGTTATGCATTATCGCAACAGCAGCAAACCTTAGTGGGTGTAAGAAGACACAGAGGAGAAATGGAAAAGGAGAGGAAAGACTAACTAAGTGTATTGTTAATGTCAAAAAGCACTTAGCAAATACCTACTATGTGCTACCCTGGGTTAGTCTCATGCTCAGGGAACTTATAATCTTGTTAGGAGGACAACATTTGTGTAAATAAATAAAGAACAATATATGCCAGCAGTAAAGAGCTGGATCAAAAAATTATCAAATGTCAAAGAATATGGAACAAGTAATGAATGCTAAATGTAATCAGGAAGAGTATTCACCATTGACTAGCATCAACTGAAAATACTTCTCAAGAATTTGAAAATGAGGCAACAATCAAAAGTTAGAAAGACCAAAAGAGCAGGGCCTTTTTCTACAAACACCACATTCCCCAGAGAAAGCTTAACATACTAAAATTCTAGAGATCCAAATGGACAATTGTGACATGAAAATAAGCAACATGGAGAGACAAGGAGCTGCAGGAAAACCTAACAT
Organism: Anoura caudifer; assembly: GCA_004027475.1. Taxonomy (NCBI): domain Eukaryota; kingdom Metazoa; phylum Chordata; class Mammalia; order Chiroptera; family Phyllostomidae; genus Anoura; species Anoura caudifer. Next base: position 4,074 of record PVKU01015838.1, on the reverse strand, counting down.
AGACCCCACATCCTTGAGAACTCTCTTCTTGGCATTACCTTCGATAGCTCCATAAATATGCTACAGCTTCTGTTTCCATGAGGGTTTGTTTTTTATTTGTTCGTGTTCTTATTTCTGGGAAAATAACAGGCTTTTACATAAGACTCTGTTTAAGTCCTGGAACTCTTCAGTTTCTTTAACAAACAATGGGGATAGCAAAACAGCCCATGAGCCACAGTGTTGATAAGAAATCAGCTGTACAAAAAGACTTCATAAACTATGCCATTCTATACTATGTATCACCGCTTCCTCTTTCACCAGATTTTATACCCCCCAAGGCCAAGTCCCAATTTGTCATCTACTCTTGGGTTACGACTCTGTGGAGAGAGAGCACTTAATAGCATTCAATAAGACCACTGCAAACTGCTTGATTTAATCAAGAGACTAATGTACATTTATTAAAAATTTTTAAATTGAAGAAAAATAAAAGAATAAAACACAAATGCAATGAAAAATCTTAAATGTACACCCTGAAGAGTTTAAACATATATATACTTTTGTAATTACTATCACATAAAAATATTACAGCATTTTCAGAATCCAGAAAGTTCAAGGGAACATTTTTAAAATACAGATTCCCAGACTCTGACTCTGGAAATTTTGACACAATAGACTGGGGCAGACAAGAAAGAGATTAGTGTACATTTTCAAACCAGCTGAGCACAATGTAAACATTAACAGCCCAGTTAGTTCCAGATTCTGATAACAATTTCTTTAACTCCCAGCTCAATATCTGGCTAAGGTCACTGAGTTTCCACAATACAGTGAACTACACAGAGCACAAGAGTCAATAATGGCTTAACCACCAGAACACTTAAAAAAAATCATAAAATAATTCATCTAATAAAATTAATTATAAGGGAGAAATTGGTCAAATCAAAACCCCCTAAAGAAATTTGGCTGGGATTCATGAATTAACACTCTCATATTTATAAATGCAAACTTTACTTCATCCGTAGGTTGAAAGTTTATACTTTCTAAACCTCCTAATGAATGAATTTCTATAGGTTTGGCAAATACACAAATAACTTTAAAGCCACCTACCATGTCTCAACATGCATTACGATGAAACTGTTCTCCAGAGAGCTTGTTAAACTAACAACACAATCCAATATATTCACTACATTACAGTAAAGTATACACAGCACCATAGGCGAGCCAAAACAAACTGACAGCAAGAATAACTGGCAGTAATAATATATCCCAGCTTTGACAAATTGTATAGTATTATAAACAGAGAGCTTAGAATTCAGTTTGGTCTGGCACACTATAACCAATGAAACTCCTTAAAAACACAAAATTCTTGTACTGTCAAAAAAAAAAAAAAAAAGCCACAGGAGATTATGATACCCTACTTAAACAATTAATTCCAAATCAACTCTGTTAAAACAAATACAAGAAATTACACACCATGATAGGGGAACCTTTTCAGGTTTTTGCCTACAATAATAAAAATATACCATGAGCCCCATATGGTTATAGCAAACAAAATAATTTTGAGAGTTGACAGTAAGCGTCAAAGTCAGGGCATCTGCTCCATCAAGAAATGCTGTTGGTTTTTTTTTTTGTTTTTTTTTTAACTGGGCTAATGTCTGAGAGAGGGTATCTGGGACCTGGTATCTGGTCCCATATACCAGGCTTTACTTCCTCTTCTACTTTTGGCTTTACTTCCTCTTCTTCCCAAGCAGCAGGGTGAACAGAGCTAGTAAGAGAAAGATGAGAACGCCTCTTGATTACTGGGTTCTGTTGGTGAACAGTGTGTGTCTGTGTGTTCAGTGGGATCAAGTTGGAAAAATAAATGTATTTCTAAGCACAGCATGATTACCATCATTACCTTCTAGCTATGTTAGTGGCAGCTGAGTTTCAAATGATAAGCTTTAGATTTTCAAACATTTTTTTTAAAGTATAAAGTTCCTTCCTTAATCTGACAGTCTCTCTGGGGATTATGAACCAGGAAACAAGATTAACCAACCCAAACTAACTTTCAACCAATCACCTGAGTGCTACTTGCTTTCTTTTGCTAAAACAAATTAAATATCTGATTTTTTCAAGTTTCTTTATTATCTGAAGATATTTAATCAATCATTTGGCATTTGATACTACATTCAGAGGACTTTTTCCTAAGTTTCAACAATTTAGAGTATGGAATTTACAAGTAAATAATGTCTGTGGTAGCTTGTGGTTTGTGACCAAAAGTCTGAATATTCACTCCATGTTCTTCTAAGGAATGTTTCTACTCCTGTATTAAAGGTGTCATACATAATGCAGCACTATGGATCATATCTGCAAGTCCACATGAGAGCCATGAAATGAAATTCTTTAGCTGTATTCGCAACAACTAGAAATAGCATTTGCAAGAGGGTAGTGGATTTTCCTGAGAAAACAGTACTGATTTTCAGGCCTATAAAGCTGAAGATGGGTCAAATCTACATACTAATTTCACTATAATCTGTAAAATCTGAAGGACTGAATAAAGGTATCCTATTAACAGTTACATTTCAAGCTAAAGTAGCAGAATTCTTAAATTTTCTTTTTTTCAGCTGCAGAGTTACTGAGCACACCAAAGAGCCCTGAGCTACCCCCATGTGTACTCCACTTCATAGACTGGTTGAAGACTATGACTCAGGAGGAAGTAGAGAACACAGGTTTGGAGGTCAGCTGCATCTAGGCTGGCAATCATTTTAGGCACTCAAAATTTAAGGCTGAATAAATACAGAAAAATAGTATTTCTCCTTAACCTTGAAAACAGAGAATATCTACCCAGAAAGCTTTTGTTAAAACAGCTGTGATGACTGGTCGTTTTTGGCTCCAGGTTCCACTAGCCGCCATTGGCTGCACTTACACAACTGGCTGCAATTGATATGCTAAAACACATCAATTAAGATAAATGGACTGTCAAGGAGTAAGTTAGCTAAAAATTGCCAGAAGCTCAATAATCAAACAAATATTCTATCAGCTCTTTCATGGTAAGTGCAAACATTAATACACAAAAATAGCCATTTCTTTTGCAGATTTATAACACTTCAATATTCTTGCTTAATTAACATGACATTTACATAACAGTATCTAATTAATTTCCAACTAAAGGCACTGTGGGCTAATTAGAAATGCATCATCCTTTTTTAACCAGCTTGTCAATTCCACTCTATCTTAATGTGCATGATGTTTACCTCTGTGGCATCCAACTTTTCCAACTCACTCTTCCAGAGGTGATTTTGGACAACAAAATCAAGGAGCTACAATTCACCCCTCACCCCCAGATTTGTATCTTCAGAGTTTTTTGATGAGGCATCTCAAAAAAACAAAAACAAAAACAAAAACAAAAACAAAAACAAAAACAAAAACCAAAACAAAAACAAAAACACAACAACAAAACACCACAATACCCTGGCTGGTGTAGCTCAGTGGATTGAACACAGGCCTGTGAACCAAAAGGTCGCTGGTTTGATTCCCAGTCAGGGCACATGTCTGGGTTGCAAGCTGGGTCCCCAATAGGGGGTATATGGGAGGCAACCACGCATTGATGTTTCTCTCCCTCTCTCGGTCCCTTCCCCTCTCTCTAAAAATAAATAAATAAAATCTTTAAAACAAAAAAACATGCACTGGAGATAGTGAAATACACTACATTTTCTCCTTATGTGACCTAAGTAAGAATGTAAAACTGACTTCTGGACAAGATGGCAGCATCATAGGCAGACATGGCTTACCTCTGCACAACCACATCAAAATTACAACTAAAATATAGAACCACCATCACTCAGGAACATCAGAAATCAAGCTGAATGAAAGTCTGACAACTATGGAATTAAAGAAACCACATCCATACAGACTGGTAGAAGGGGCACAGTCATGGGATGGGTTAGTCCAACATCCACATGAATAAAAATTAAGGAGGGATATCTTGGGAGAGAGGAGTCCCATATACACACCAAGTTCCCCAGCCCAGGACTCCAGTGCCAGGAAATAAGTCCCTACAACCTCTGGCTGCAAAAACCAGTGGGGACTGAGTCAGTGGAAGAAACTTCTGGAGTCCTA
>PVKU01015837.1:0-16753 GCA_004027475.1 Anoura caudifer | reverse complement strand
TTTTGTCCATGTGTCTTTCATACTTGTTGCTCTAAACCCTTCCCCTTTTCCCTGGAAATTCCTATCCCTCTCCTCTCTTGTTCTCAATTTCAGTGTCTTTGGTTATATTATGCTTGTTTGTTTGTTCTGTTAATTAGGTTCCTGTTAAAGGTGAGATCATATGGTATTTGTCTTTCACCTCCTGGCTTATTTCGCTTAGCATGATGCTCTCCAGTTCCATCCATGCTGTCCCGAAGGGTAGAAGCTCCTTCTTTCTTTCTGCTGCATAGAATTCCATTGTGTAAACGTACCATAGTATTAAAATAAAAAGAGAACCAACTGTATGGGAAAACATATTTGCCAATGATACCTCAGACAAGGGTTTAATCTCCAAAATACATAAAGAACTTACACAACTCCACTCTAAGAAGACAAGCAACCCAATTAAAAAATGGGCAAAAGACTTGAACAGATACTTCTCCAAGGAGGACATACAGAAGATCCAGAAACACAAGAAAAGATGCTCGATATCGCTAGCTATCAGAGAGATGCAAATTAAAACCACAATGAGATACCACTTCACACAAGTCAGAATGGCCATCATAAACAAAGCAACAAACAACAAGTGTTGGAGAGGTTGTGGAGAAAAGGGGAGCCTAGTGCACTGTTGGTGGGACTGCAGACTGGTACAACCACTATGGAAAGCAGTATGGAATTTTCTAAGAAAACTAAAAATGGACCTACCTTTTGACCCAGCAATTCTATAAATTCTTTTAACTGTAGAAACTAACACAATGAATAGCACAGAAAATTGTAAGTTAAAAATTCATTAATTTATCAATACATCATTCCGCAAATATTTCATAAGTGCTGGCTCTGTGCCATTAGAATAAACTAGGGAACACAACCAAATGAGTTTACTTTTTATGAATAAAAGAAAGAGAGAGAGAACCAACTTGAGAAAAACCAGCCAAAGATCACCAAATCCATTCAAAAAGATTCCCAAATATATTACTAATCTACTTTTCAGAAAGTCCTGGTTTAGAATTTCCACTATTTGGTAATCATTTCCGTATGTACCATAACTTTTCTCAATTTTGTATCCATTCCCTTCCTTCTTTCCTCCATCCCTCCCTCCCTCCAGTACTTCTTTCCTCTCTCCCTCCCTGCTCCTCTCCCTCCCTGCCTACCTGCCTCCCTTTCTCCCTTTCTTCTTCCCTTTCTTTTAATCTACATTTATATTTTAAATTAAGAAACAGTCAAGTAGGTTTTCTTTTGGATTATGTTCTTTCAACATAAAATAGATCACTTAAAATATTTGTTCCTTAATACATCTGTTCCACAACACTCTTGCAAAGTTCTATTTAATTATGTTAATACTTTCTCACAACAGTATTGCTCTTTACATTTTACCAAATGTTTTCTGTATGCTATTTTTGCATGATCTTAAATATAATTTTTATTTGCTTCTAACAGAAATGCAGTGAGGTATGCTGAACAGCATTTATTTAGTAGGCACATGGACCAAGGCTCAGAGGAGGTCAGCAACTTGCCCAACATTACACAGCTAAGAACTGGTAGAACCAGGACCGGAAAAAGATCCTTGGAGTTCAAAGCCAAGACTTGCCCATTCGTCATGCCTACACACTTGATCCAAGAGTTCTGGGGCAAAAATACTTAATTTTTCTAAGAAAGTAAATTTATTTAAAAGCTGAGACAAATACAACTTAAGAGAAAGCACATAAAGCTATACATTTGCATGCTTTCTCCATGCCAAATATCTAAGTTGGAGTTAGGCCTGCTTGATTAATACCTATGGCTTCTTTATGCTCACCATTGAGATTTCAATTCATGAAGGCAGTAATGACAACAGCGAAGACAGTTTCTTAAGGCTTTCCTGCGCTCTTCTGCCCTCTATTTGATCATCTGCCAAGGCTTGTGAATGGTGCCAAATCAAACAGCACAGCATCTCTATGAGGCTCCTCCTGGGAGTTGAAGAATTCTGCAGTTGGAGCACGGGGTAAGATATAAAAGGCACAATTATGGTCTTCTTTGAAGAGTTTAGAAGCAGACAATGTTAATCTATTCTTTTGGAATTTCTAGTCTAAACTGCCTTCAGGGAGCAGCCTCCTCACTTCCCTGCGCTTCTCTGGCCAGGTTATCCTGTATTAGCATAAACACCCTAAAATGAGAAGGGATACAGTGATCTGATGTCTCTGAGCTTTCTCAATGAGAAGGCCATACATAAATATAAAAGAAACAAGCGCAGGACTTCCATTGGCAATCTCATTTATCTAAGAAAAAGTACAAAGGTTTCTCATTCTGATCTTGTACATAGTTCTCTAATGATCTCCTCTTTCATGCTTCTATTTTTCTGACTTTATTGTTGGAAAGATTGCATGAGTATTAGCATGTCAAGTGTGATGTTATTATTTTTTATTTAATGGTGGTTATTTGCAGAAAGTATTTTGACATACTGTATTCAAATTTTCTCTTCAAAGATGCTCCTCTTTCTGCTGTTTAACCATCTGATTTTCATTCGGTGAGGCAAACCAATGGTTAAATCTTCTTATGCTTGAGAAAGTTAGAAAAATTTGTGCAAATTTTGTGTATCATTATAAGAGCATGGGCACAGTTACAAATCTAAAGGTACACTTCAATATTTTTAATGTAAAAAAGCAAAAAAACAATTTTTTACTCATATAGTTTTATCAATGGCTCTCTGATTTTTCTTATAGAAATATACATTTTGTCTATGTGTTCAACATTTTCTGTAAAACAGTACTACTGAATTAAGGCTTGATTGTTGCAATAGTAACTTACCCAGATTAATATTACCCATTTATGTTCAACCTCTGGATGTGTCTCCTTTAAGTTTGGTGTTATAGTGGATTTTTAATATTCAATTTTAAGAAAAAATTAAATGATATGCAATAAAATCCTTTTGTATGGCACAAAATGTTTTGAACACAAAAATATAGATATAAATATCCAATAACTATTTAGGTATATTTTAAACATAGTGATGAAAATAATAGGTAAAAAAAGTGAGATCACTACATTTTTATCTATTAAGTTTTTTTAAATGATTGTAGTTTATGTTTGTGAATGCAGAGAGAAATCAGGACCTTCATTGTGACTTAATTAAAGTATAGTTTTTGCAATATTTTGGGACAAAAATTTAATAAACACCAAATTTTAATTTAGGGTGGTTTTTTATGAGGGCTAGAATTTCCAGTGCTATTTATTTTGTTCTTTGTAACTTATCAATATTTTCTAAATGTTCTATAGTGAAGAGCTCCTACTTTTATCAAAGAATAAATATTAAATTTATTTTATTACTATAAAGAAAGAATTAAGTCGATAAATTGCTGTAACATATGAAGCCTAGAACATGGTAGAATTCGTTCTCATATTCTCACCTAAAAGACAAATGTGAGGAAGGAGATACACACTTGAGGAGGCCCCAAATATGACTAGGAATCAAACTGTCAGACAAAAGCATAATCAACAATTCCATATGTTTAGACCTAAAGCTCAATTCCTAGAGAAATGAAGTCAAATTGGCAATGTATTCATCTTGTACCCCCTTTAAAAGGTAGATATCTGAGGAATTTCAAAAGTTAGAATGAAGAGATGATGGATTTATAGCTCTTCTGTCTTTGAAAGGAACTTGCAGGTAGAAGGTTGTTTATTGAAGCAGCTCATCAGAGTGCCTGGACTTTGCGTTATCACATCTAGACAGAAACTTCCATATCAACTACTAACTCCACTGGGCAAGCCCACTGGTCTGGACATGCTTTGGAGAAGCCAGGGGTGCCCTAGGGTAACTTTGTTTTCTCCTTGGATGCCTTTGTCTAGATCCATTCAAATCCTTTTGCTTAGCTCTGTCGAATTTGCAAATATAACTTTCTGATTCATCTACTCACATCACCTATAAATTTTAGCTATTTGTCAATGGTAAAATGTTATTAGTCTAGATGTTATTCCAACTTAACAAATAAGTCATGTAACCTCCATTAATTGCTGAGGAGGGAAAATGTACGTTCAATGTCATAGATATAGAGAGAGGAAGGAGGCTATTTTCAGGTGAACCTCTTACAGCTGCCTAAACAGAAGGATGCAATTAGCAATCTCAGGTGTGGAGCCAGAAATTCAAAATCCTGGAAGTGGAGTGGATGGAGGAAAGACTGAGGATGATAATAAGTGCATTAAATTGAGATCCATAGCCAAAAAAAATAAAAGAAATAGTATATATTGATCTTTAAAGAGACATGTTTGGTGACATATATATATACACACACACACAAAATTTATATATACATATATAAATTTAATATGTATAAAATCTATATATATAAATATAAATTCCATTGCTTACTAAGTGCCAGGCACTGAGCTAAGCTCCTCACTTGCATAATTAAATTTAATTTTACAATCATGTGAGGTAAGGGCTGCAATTATCACCCACATTTTACGTATGAGAAAACAGAGGCAGAATGAAAGGAAGTCATTCTCCTGCAGTCACACAGTTGGCTGACAATGGTTGAACCAGGAATCAAACCCAGGTCTTGCTCACACCAGTGCCCGCAACCTGCGCCACAGGCAACATAAGACTGACAGGGTGACTATGAAACCATCCCTCCATTGCACTGTGCAGTCCAAATGACTCCCTATTCTCTCTCTTAACATGCACATTTAAACTGATGAGAAGCAGCTTCCGGATTTTATCTCAGAAGGTCAACTCTTAACTTGGCATAGCCAAATCAGATAAGGCAATAAATACCGAAGTGCTTTGCACACCATAAAGTGCTGAAGGAAGTAAGTAAAGGATTAAGAATCATGATGCTTGATATCAATAACAGCCATGAGTGCATTCTCTAACATCCTATTATATTTTATATGATAGATTAATGTATAGAGATTACAAGATGTACAAATCATTTCATAAACCCATTGCATACCTGGCTGGCTTTAACTTTTCGGAGAATGATTTTCCTCATCTGTGAACTGGGACACCACTTACAATATTGCTGGAGTGTTGTGTGATTAAGTGAAATTATAGCTGTAAAGCTCAATCCCCAGGTTCAGAATTCATGTTCAATAAAGGATAGCTATTTGCTTAATAATCAAACAATTGTAAAAAATGAAAACTGATTCATTAACCTCTTCACAAGCACATTTTACATTGTTTTCTGTCTTCACATTTTACATTGTTTTCTCTGTTTTTAGGACAGGACACCTTTAGAATAAATTCTCTGTTCTCTCCTCTTTGCCTCCTTGCTCATGAAAGAAGCGGCATGCCACAAGAACGAATACTGCATGACCTTGTTTATATGTGGAATCTAATGAACAAAATAGAAATGGAGGCATAGATGCAAGGAAAAGACTGAGAGCTGTCAGAAAGGAGTGGGGAGGGGGAAACTGCATGAACGAAGGTGAAGGGTTTAGGCAAAGAACAAATATGCATAACCCACAGACACAGAGAACAGTGTGGTGATGGCCAGGGGCAAGGGGACAGGGACTGGGTGGAGGCAGGCAAAAGGGAAGAAAATGGGAACATCTGTAATAGTGTCAATAGTAAAAAAAAAAAATGCAGTTAAAAAAAGAACACCTTAAAGTGGGCTCTCTACTGAACAGTGGAACGGAATGACCTTTGGGAGAATGTTTATATCAACTCCTCCTTGGAAATAGTTTAAAACTTTAAAGCCTAGATATTTAAAGGGTGCTCTGCAGAGCAGCCTATTATGGCACTACCTGTGAACTTGTTAGAAATGCAAAATCTCACACCCTATCCATGCTCACTGAACCTGAATCTGCATTTTAACCAGAACCTCAGGTGAGTCACCATTCATGGGCACTTCAATTTTAAAGCACCACGCACTGAGCCTGTTAAAACACTACTGGGACAACAGACCAAGGGGAAGCTTAGTTATGTTGCTATGGTAATAAGTTTTAGTCGTCCAAATTCTCCCCTGGGGTTCTCTGCCTAAGGTTACCATTCAATATCTTCTCCAGGGAACCGATGGCATTAATAACAGCAAACATTCATGGTTGTCTTGATTGGTGTCAGACACTATGCTGAATGCCTTAAATACTGTAATGGACATGTATTGTTTTGTCTGCCCCCCAATTTTTTCTTGTAGTTGTGCAAAGCCGCCCGTATTGTTTTGGTTGGGGTTGATTGGTATAGCCAACTGGCTTCAGGATTAGGCTGATGTGATACTTGCCCCTGGCCTCAGTCTGGAGCTCATCATTCAGGATCCAGAAATGAGATTCAGCTGCAGGAATTTTGCTAGAACCATGGGAAAAAAGGATACACTTTTTTGCTGTAGTTGCTGATCTGTAAAATGTGAGTTTGGAGCTGTCTGTTGATGGTCATCTTTGCCAACACATGAGGAGAGACTACTTGAAAATAAAGCCAAATGAAAGAAAAGTAGAGCCAACAGTTGGAGAAGAAGAGGCAGATTTTGAATACGCTCATTGAATGTTTCCATCCAACCATGCCTAAAGCCAGTTTAGCACTTTCAATTCCTTATTGCATAAACCAATAAATTTCCCTTTATGTTTGAGGTGCTTTGAATTGGATTTTTGTGACTTTCAACTGATGATATCCTAACATACAAAAATGTTTTCAATTAATACTTACAACATGCTCTGGGGTAAATACTACTAATGCACCCATTTTCCAAATGAAGAAACTGAGGTTTGGAACAGTGAAGTATCTTGCTCAACTACACAGAGCTAACAAATGGTAAACTAAAGATTAAATCTCAGAATATCTCATCACAAAGATTTATAATTCATTAGTACCATTATAAATATTATGTACAGTCTGGAATCATTAAACTCTGCATTTGAGAAAGATGGAAAGGAAATAAGTGTTCTAGAAACTCAAAGCATGGCCCTGAAGGACCATTGGAATAGTGGATCCATTGACAACTCCCTATAACCAAACCTTCTTGAACAGGGCTCATTGCAGACCTCATCTTAATTCCATCTGTGCAATAACAGGTTGCAGGTTTATGGCTACAGCAGTGGGTAATTTAATCTCAGGTCAAAGCCATCTCAAGGTAAAACTGCAAAATAAAAAGGTTTGTCTTCATGAACCTTTCAGCTTCATTGTTCTCCTCCTCCCACGCATTTCTAGGTCTTACTTCCCCACAATGACATCACACTCCAGCACTTTTTTCCTGGAACGCAGTGAAAACTTCAAGAAAAAATCAAAATTGGTTTCGTAGTAAGAGAGTTATGACTGGAAGCAACCTACATATCTTGGGTCATCTAGTTCGAAGCCACAGAAATGAACTATTAGTCATGGAAATCTATGATGAGAGAAGGCAAAGTTTACCCATGGTTTCTGCAATCGGGGTACCAATTCCATCTATATCTATAAGTCTAAATACGAGTGGGTCTGTGAGTACTTTGGGCCTACAGTCATTGCTAAACAAACAGCCTTTATAGCCTCATGTGCATTGAAAGAAGCTAGGACATAATTTGGCCCATTTTTAGGGGACATGAGAACTCAAACAGGGAAATGATGTAAAACTCACAGATATAATGGAAAGGCAAGATGAACAGAGAACTTTGCAGAGAAGTACCATTCATTAAAATGAACTACCAAAGGTAGCTCCCACCAGTAGAAGAAATTAAAAAGCACTTGAACTATCTAAACACCACGGTGCCCTTGCTGGTTGTCTCCTCCCCTCCAACCCCCTCAAATAGCCCAACCTGCTGCTGCGCCACTTCCAAGACAAATTGCTGGTTTGTCTGTTCTGCAGAACTGCACTGCATTTGCCCAACTAAACATGCAAACGTTTCATACGTAAGTGGGGTCAGCTGGAACTGCACAAGAAAACTTAAATCTCACCTGCCTTGTGCAAATGTACTGGGAACAAATTTCAATGCATAAAAATGGCCCTTCTTAACAGGGAGATTCTTTTTCTCTCCATTGTACTAATAGCCCTAAAAAATGTATTTATATGTAATTTTCATCTTTAATTTTATCCAACATAAATATGTATCCATTTATTTATTTAAAAATATTTAGCAGCGCCTCTTGTTAGAGACATTGTGTATGATAGATTGTAAAAGGACAGGGAAAGGGAGGCGCTCCAGGCAAGGCCTTCGTCTTACCCAACAAGTATCTAAAGGCCAGGAACTGTCAGGCAGAGCTATGAAGAGTGTATACACCTGTTCTGCTTCAGTGAGTTACGTTCTAGTAAGAGAGACCAATAATAAAAACAAACTTTATCAGAGTAAGATCATTTCAGAAAGTGATAAGAAAATAAAGTAAAATAATAGAATATTAAGTCACCTGGGGGAGAGGGATGACTCAAGGCGCTGGTGTTGCGAAACTGTTCCTTGGAGGTGGTTTCATGTGAGTGGAGTCTTGTGATAGGTTATGTTACTGTTGCCAAAAAAGGCTCCCTCTTCCTTGTAAGAAGATTATACGTCCCCGTCATATGACTTGCACTTTCTTCGGTTGGAGGTGTTTCCTTCCCCACGGTGTTAATCAAGCTTGGTCATCTGATACGTTCTGACCAATGAAATGTGAGCACAAGCCACAGTATGCCAGCTCCATAGAGAAGCTCTGAGAACTGGTATTTGATTTCATCAGCTTGCTTGTTCTCGTCCCTCGGCCATGAATTTGGCCTATTCCAGACTTGAGTTTGCTCTCTGCTCCTGGCTCTTAGGATGAAGAGGCTCTGGGGAGTAGATCCACAGATAATTCACAGTTTTTGGATCAGCCATGCAACATAAGCCAGAAATAGGACTTTGTTTTTGTGAGACAGTGTAACCCAGTAAAAGATGAGTAATATATAGAGCTAAACAACGAGAAGAAGCCATTTTGAAAGGATCAGGGGAAGTGTGTCCGTGTGTGCGTGTAAGAACTCACTTGGCACGATCAAGGAACAGAGAGAAAACCAGTGTGGGAGACACAGAGTTAGATGACATGAGAAGGTAAGAATGGGCCAGATGGTGTAGATCTTTGCAGACCACAGTCAAAAGTCTGGACTATATAAGATCTTCAAAAAGATTTAAAGGACACATTTAAAAGTTGTTCTTTAAAACAATTTTCACTTATCCCAGTTTTATTTTTTAACCTTTTATTTCATTTTATACTTGCGTAAGATAGTTGCATGGATAGCACAGAGAGTTTCCATGTAGCCTTCACCCATATGTAACCATGACACAATGCTCAGAACAAAGAAATTAGCGTTGGTGTAACACCGTTAACTAACCACCAACCTTACGTGAACTTCGCCCATTTTCCCACTAATGTTGTCTTTGAGTTCAGCCAGGACCTTATTTGAGATACCACATTGCATTTAGTTCCCATTTCTCTTTCATCATCTGCTTTCTGTAACAGTTATTCTCCTAACAGTGTTTTCTTGTCTTTCATGACCTTGAAATTTTATAGATATAGATTAGATATTTTTATACTATTCTATAAAAAATGGGTTTATCTAATATTTTCTTGTAATTTGAGTGAGGTTATGGGAAGAGTACATTTTGGGAAGAGTACTACAAAAATAATGCCATATTCTTCTCAGTATTTCATCTCAAAGAATGAATGGTATTGACATATCTTTATTGCTAATGATGTTGACTTCCATCACTGGGTTAAGTTAGTGTCTGCTGCATTCCACCACTATAAACTCACCTTTTGTAGTATTCAAGGTATAGTAAACTCACCTACCATGTTGTAGTTAGTAAATACCTTGGGGAACAAATTTTGGTAATTTTCTATTTCCTTCTTTCCTTGTACTTTTATTTATAAAAATTCTACGGTAAGAAAGAGTTCTTCTTTTCTCATTTGTTTACTTAACCAAACATACAATTCATACCAATACATACTCATGAATAGTTCTCTGGGTCTTTAGCCTTACGCTATCCAGTCAAGATATTGTTTTTCAAAGTTACTTAGGTTAGCAAGTGTGATTATGTTTTTTGTTTGCACTACAATTCAATCGTGTGTAAGTATCTGTTTCACTTTGGTGTTCCCCCGACCTCTGAGTTGGTTTCAATTATTTATTTTGAAATATTAATAACAGTAATTTTTAAAGCCAGTGTTTTATATGCCCTCCACATCAGTTGGGCATGCAAAAGTTGTGTGAGATGTGACTATGGCTCTAGGAACTCGGAGTCAGAACTCCAAAATACATACTCAGAGAAATGCCATGCTCTCCTCACCCCTGCTCACCTGCTCTAGTGGCCCCATTCTTTCCATCCCTTCCCAGCCCACCCCACCAGGTAACCAGTCTCTTTGGTTTCTGCCTAACCCTTTCCATATTTCTCCTGAGAAACTAAAGGGAGACATGTATTTTCTCAAATCTCTTTTTTCTTTTTCTGTTATAGATATTCTTTGGCACTCTTTTTTTATGTAACAGTATGCCCTGAAAATGAACAGTGCATTTTAAAATATGGTGAAAAATACTTTATCTTCTCAATCAGCTTAATACTCTGCACCCATGACCTAAAATACATGATAGCTCTGAATTAAAGAAAAAATAAGTTTTAGTGTAAGGTGTTCTTTGAAGCATGCTGTTTAAATGTAAATCTTTAAAATGTTCCTATTTTATATCCATCTGTATTTCTGGCAGAGGAGCAAATATTTTAGACCAGACCACAGACTTGCATCCTCTGGCCAGTGTTCACTACTGTCAAGCTCAGCTTTCCTTGAAGGTCAGCAGGCCTGACGTCTGACATGAAGTCAAAATTGTCTCTCTGTTTCCGCAGTTGGAAACCATGCACGCTGATGGAAAAAACTGGAAAGGACTGGTTGTGTTTGGTTTGGACAACTCACTCAAATGAGAGGGAGCCCAGCACGAGTTCTGCCTGAATGATGTTTGAAAATCTGGCTCTTGGGTCTACCTTAACAGCCTACCTATTTGAATTTGACTGGGGTTCAGATACATAAACCAAATTTCTTTGCTTTGGCTTCTCTTGAGTCATATCAATCTACACTTCATCAAGAGTATGAAGTTTGGAAGAACAAAGAAGTGATTGAGCATCCTAAAACCAGCTGTTAATTTTGGCCTTTGGGAATGTCAACGAAAGGACTAAAACTTGTTTGTTTAATCACATTTCATTGGTACTTTCTGCGATTAGTAGGAATTTGAGTAAAATTATTAGTATGATGAATTCCTTAAAATGACAACTTTTATTTATATTTAAAATGTTAAAAATGCTAACTCTTAAATTTATGATTTTTAAAATTATACTTTTATAAAAAGAAAACACTTATCCAGAAAAGTAGACGTCAATTAACATTTCAGGAGATTGACTTGTTTGAATATTGAGAAAGCCAATTATATTTTCATTGGTCAGTTAAATAATTTTTTCTGCATTTGTCAAATAATATTTCAAAACCCAGTTTAGCATTGTGTCTTCAAATGGAAAGATTAACAGCTTGAAAATTGCATTTTTATGAGGAAAGAAAAAGTAGAGCTTATTTTATTTGAGTTATAGCTTTTCAACCAAATCTGGAAATACTATATCTTTGTCTACCTCCATCAAGAATGGCAGAAATTCTCTAGAGAGAAAAGCCTTGTGCAAAATATCCATCTCTCAAAGGTAAGAGTGTTAGGAATTGCAGAATCACATTATCCAAATGATCACCTCCACTCTCCACTTGCCCTTTGTATGTAAATGCCTTGGTGTGGTCAAAGCTCCTACTTGTGAACATGTTTTAAGGTATGTATATGGCTCTAGAACAAATTTTCTGTCCATAGGAAGCATCTGTGGAACATGAAAAGGACAAGTGTCTAGGATTTGTCCCCAAAGACTTTGGCTCAGCTGGGTCCTGAAATTCGTTATTTTTAACAAGACCTTGTAGTTAAGAAACTGTCTTAGACTGGAAGGGGACAGGAGATCATCTAGCCCACCCCACTCATGGTACAAATGGAGATGCTGAAGCCAAGGCAGAAGTCATCACCAAAATGCAATTTTCAAAAAATATTTCATTTCATTCAAACCATATTTAGGGACACTTACACTCAGTGCAACTAGGCGCTGGGAATGCAATGGCAAATTGGCCAGGTTTGGGCTTTACCTAGCAGGGAGACAGGGTAACAGCAAAAGTAAGATCATGAGAACTGGGTTATGTCCCAACTCACTGTTCTTGACATTATAACACACAGTGTTTGCATTAATTTGGGTAATCATCATAATCTCAATCATTGAGAAAGACATAACATCACTAAAATAAAAGACGGCTTTTAAATGTGTCCTGTGTTCTTGAAAGATCTGCTACATTTCTTATTGCTAAATAGCCTTATGCTCTGACCCCTAGAAGGTTTCAGGGTTGCATTGGAATACTGAGTTCTAGGAAGCACCTGCCTCTCACCCACTTCTAATTCCTCAAACCCACACTGGGGCTAAACTAACATGAACCCAAATCTCTAATGTCAAACTCAAATTTTGCTTATGCTGAAGAAGGCAAGCCCTTATGTGGTCAAACTTTTGTAACTTTTACTTGCAAAAAAAATGTATCATTCTGTTTGTTTTGCATTCAATGGAGCAAGAAATGCAGATACATACTTACCACAGTTTCTTCTTATTTTCCCCTGAAATGTGGCTTGGTTAATTTATTCTACATGGACTTGAAAGCTTTGTGAGTTAAGACAAATCTCAAAGTGAAAATTGGGGCATACTAAACCTCTCTACTATCAAAAGAGCTCGTAACTAAAAGCTAATTGTTTGGAGATTAGTTTAGATTCTGGGGCTAATATACAATCTCACTGTTGCTAACTCCAAAGTCTGGACTAAATAACCATCCACTTTCAGGGTCTCTACCCAAATTCCATTCTTAACATGTACACCTTTATTAGAGGAATTAGGTATTCAATCAAATTCTGTTGAATGAAGGAAGAGTAAGTTATAGTGACATAGTATTCAGCAAATGCTAAACAAAGTTTTAAAGAACTTTATTAGATGATTAGTTTAACATTTGCTGTTTCAATTGTAGATTTCCATGTAGGCTTATAGTGGAGATTCTCAACCATACTAATAATGGTATTAACTTTTAATTTCATATTAACTTAATAGATGATACAATATATTAAAACAAATTTTAAACTTCAAATTGTTTCACTCTCGCCAATTAAATTGTCACTTACAGTTGGATAAAATTTGGATAGGATTTCATACAAAGTTTTTCAAAAGGCAAAGTCATGAAAAATTGTTCCGTTTGATATCATAAAGTTTGCATATTGATTCAGAAGTTCTTGACCTTGCAAGTCTGTTAAAAGTGGTATGGAAATTGTTCGTGAGCAGGCTCTCTCATTAGATTGCTGGCGCCTCTGCATCCATCTCAGCCAAAACCCTGAAGAGCAGAGGCAAAATTGGAACACATTTATCTAAATATTTCAGAACCTCCAACCAGGTTCCTTCCAAAAGCTAAAGAAGGATCGTGGTGATTCTTTCCCCCTGCTTCTTCTTCTATGAAGATCTTTCATTCTGGGAGATCATTGCTCTCTCCAAATGTGCTTCATTTGTAGAATGTGTATGCAAAAACTTTTTGGTTGAGTTTCAGGTACAGAAAACAATCTTACTAAACAGAGTGGCCATTCAAGTGCCATTTAAAGATCTTATGGCAACTTTCAAAAGGAGCAAGGATTATTCTCAAATCCTGGCCAATGTCAATAAAATTGCTTATAATTTCCACAGTCCTGTTTGAGGGCATAATGGCTTTCTCCATTAGCTTCCACAGCTTCTCACCATCAGTGTTTAACTCATTACTGGGTAAAACACTTTAAAGTCCTTTAAAACACCCCAAGTATGAAAACCACCATTTAAAAATAATCCTGCACTGTTTGGCCCCATATCAGAATAACCCAGTTAACCCACCTGAAGTAACACTAATGATTTCTGAACTCAGGGTTTTACAAAAGCCTTTTTTAAATCCGCCAATTCCAGATAAAGCGGGTGGCACCATATAAGTTACTTTTAACCCACAACTGGTTAACACCCTGCAGGTCACACTGATTCTTTTAAAAAGGACCACGAGCCCTATAAATACCCTCCTTGACTACAAACGTATTGAGAACAGGATCCATTTTTAACTTGTCTCCCTCAGAGCCAGTCATGCTACCTTAAAAAGTAGATAATAAACATTTGGTATGAACACTGTAATTCATTTATTAATCCTTTCAAACATCTGCCCATCCACTTTCATGGTTATGAGTCAGGTACTTACTATATGACTGATTGGGGGCAGGACTGCCCCATGGGAGATGCTTTAAATAAAGTAACGAAGATATTTTATTTGGCCCCAATGATTGGTGGTCGCTACTGGCCTATAAGTGATAAAGAGCCAGGGATGCCATATAGTTTATAATGAATAAGACAATCCTACACAATGAAAAATTGTCCCACATGTTTGGTCTGTGCCTTCGTGTCGATAAAAACTTAGTTATAACTCTCTTGGCATACAATCTAGTCTCATGTTGCATATAACACAAGATATTTTTACATAGTTTTAATGTACGCTGAATTTTTCAGGAATGCAATTATCAGGTAAATCAAAGTAAGGATGTTCTTTGCCTTGCTTGGAGCTTTATCAAGAGTCTTTTATCATTTCAAAAAATAACCAATGATGCAATGTAGTTTTTGGCATCTGAGTTGCAAATTCAGCCACCTGTATGAATCTATATTTATAGTTATCACAGTCAAAGTGATTCTATTTATGGACACAAGCATCTGACAACTTCATCAAGTCCTGCAGTATAATCCTGCCCAAGAATTTTATATTTTTATTATATATTAGTTTCTTTTTATTTTTCTTTATATTATAATTAAGGCATTAAAAACTCTATGTATAGGTAAGTTCTTTTACTCACAAGTTTCATTGCAGGATATTAAAAGTGTGTTCAAAATGCTTGTAACAAAAAAAATGCTTGTAACAAAAAAAAAAACGCTTGTAACAAAGGGGGCTGTAGTTTATAAAGGAGAGAACGGGCTGGTGTGTTGATAGCTTCTTTCCCCAAAGACCTCAGTTGTTACACATAAACCTCTAATTGCCATGAGATGTTCTTAGCTGTAAGGGTTGGATTATGGTTTAATGCTTGCTGAAAAAAAAATAAACAAGCAAAATCAAGTTAGGGGACCACTTATTTCTCCCTGCATGAAACATTTTAATATGATTTATACTTATATTTCCCTGGCTATTTAGATAACATAAAAAGCCCATCCCATCTCAGGACCCAAATGAATCAGTTTGAGAGCTGTGTTTATCTTAATAGATGTGATTGGGCCTAACTCTGACATTCGCCAACATTGGCTGAAATATGGAATACGATCATGACATACTGAAGGAAAAATTAATGGCTGAGCATAGTGTCCTTATAAAGAGATTACTTTTCTTCTTCTGATTTAAAAAGAAGACGTGACATTGAAATCTCACTATGTGAAATGAAGGATTTCTCACACCAGGGGTAGGTTACCCATCTCATTCTTGTTACTATGATAAATAGGTACCACTTCTTATTAAAAACACTTAGTGTAAAAATTTCAAGTGATCTAAGAAAGAGCCTCGAACAGTATTTGCCTTAAGTTTGCTCTGATATACAGAATTGAAATGTCTGCTGAACTTTGCTTTGATGTCACTTTCTTTCCCCCTTCTTTCCATTCTCCTGACTCATCTTTCTCATCACCACCACCATCACCCACACGTGGAGGCCATGGAACTGAGTAGAAAGAACGTTGGCTTTAGAATCAGAGAAACTTGAAATTCTGCGTCTGTCCAGCAGCCCTGGAGTAAGTGGCTTTTCTTCCACGTGCATCGTTTTTCTTATCCAGAAAGTGAGGATGGTACCATGTGCATAGCAGACCATGCCTGACACAGAGCTGGTGCCCAGCAAATGGTAGCTAGAGCTAAACCTGGTGAGTGTCCAGAAGGGGAAGAGGCATAAAACACGGCCCCTGCCCTTCGAGCAATCTAAAATCTATTTAAAATAAAAGGACTCATACGTAAAAGATTAATGATACAGAATGTGAAATACGACACACAAATACTAACACAGCCATAAAATACAATTTTTTACTTTTTCTGTGTAGAAGAAAGAGCCCATGGAGGCAGATATTCTAGGGACCTCATCAGTCATAATGCAGCCCTGCCAGAGAGGAAACTGGAAAACTTTTCCCAGAAATCTCTGTTACTCACCCTGTTGCTTTTTTTACTCTTTGATATAGATTGAATATGCCCCCCCCCCCACAAATTCATATGCTAAAACCTAATGCCCAATGTGATGGACTAGGAAGTGGGGCTTTTGAGAGGGGCTAGGCCATAAGGGTGGGGCCCTCAAGAATGGGATTAATGTCCTTATTTAAATGAAAGAACAGATAAAAACTGCCGGAAAAAAAAATACAAATGAAATGGACATAAGCAATCTATTAGATGTAGAGTTCATAACACTGGTGCTAAAGATGCACAAGGAACTTAGTAAGGACCTCAGCAGCATAAAAAAGACCCAGTCAGAAGCAAAGGATACACTAATTGAAATAAAGAACAGTTTACACGAAACAACAGAAGAATGGAAGAAGCCCAGAATCAAATCAATGATTTGTAACATAAGGAACCAAAAAACAACCAATCTGAACAACAACAAGGAAAAGGAATAAAAAAAAATGAAGATAGTATAAACAGCCTCTGGGATAACTTTCAGAGGTCCAACATTCTCCTCACAGAGATGCCAGACGGAGAAGAGAAAGGGCAAGAAATTGGAAATCTATCTGGAAAAATGAAAGAAAACTTCCCTAATTTTTTTTT
>PVKU01015836.1:5885-16855 GCA_004027475.1 Anoura caudifer | reverse complement strand
CATTTTTTCATCTAATTTGTGAGCAAAATCAACCAATTCTGTAAGCATCCTGATCACCAGGGTTTTGAATTGTGCATCTGATAGGTTGGCAATCTCTTCATCGCTTAGATAAATTGGCTCTGGGGCTTTGATTTGTTCTCTGGTTTGAGCCATTTTCATTTCTGTTTTTTTTTTGTTTGTTTGTTTGTTTTGTCTAGTCGCAGCTGTTATGTAGTGAGGGGTGCAGCCTTAGGTGTTCCCCAGGGTGGGACAGCCCAGTCGCTGGGTAGTGATGCTGTAAGTGGGGGCGGGGTCTGAGAGGAGATAATGGCGGTTGCTTTACTCACTGTCAGATTCCAGTCCCTTTCACCGCTTCCCCTTTGCCTGGATTATCTGCGCGTGAATGTGGGACCACCCGGTCAGCCTGCTGCCTTGTGCGGCCTCACTGGTTCTGCACAGTTGCCCCCTGTGCCCGGGGTCTGCTAGTCGCTGCCTGTGAACCTGGGGGCTGCCAGCCGCTGCTGCCTGTGTGCCTGGTCCGCACCTCCACTTTTTCCTGCTGCGACTCCGCCCCTCTTACCGGTCTGGATGAATTGTTGTTGGACTTCCAAACAGTTTGATTTTCTGAGTTCTGGTTGTTTTCTTGTTTCTAAATCTTTGTTGTCCTTAATTTTGGTTGTGAGAAGAGGCACAGTGCATCTGCCTATGCCTCCATCTTGGCCGGAAGTCTCTTCTTTCTTCTTGATTCTTTTTTCTATTGTTACAAATTATTCTTGCAAATGTCTAATTAAGACAAAAATAAAAATATTGAACACATACTGTAAGCCAGGCTCTGAAGAGATATTTCATCTAAGATTTCTGAGTCCTCTGAAGTCTCTTGAGGTAGATTTTATTACTTTCACTTTGTTGTTAAAAGTATTGATATGTTTTCTGAATCACTAAAGAAAAGTGAAGCTAGGTATTGTTCTACTGCCATGTGGTTTTCATGTTGTAATTGGAAAAAAATTTGAAGAATTGCATAGAATAATTCTTTGTTAGGCATAATACTGGATTACCAAAAGAGGAGGTATGGGGTATTGTGGGACTCCCAGGCCAATGGCCGTGGTCTGATTCCAGATTGCCACAGGGCAACGTAAGTAACCTCTGTGTTCTTCAGCTCCTCATTTGTTGAGGGTGCTGTGCGCCATCTCTACTTCATAGAGGTGTTCTGATGATAAAATAAGCCAATATTTCTACTGCACTTAGAATAGAGCTTGCACATGGTCAACTCAATAAATATTAGTTAATATTATTAATATTTAATTACCTGAAAAATGCCACTAACAGGAAGTTGATGTACATTGTTAATGCCTGGGATATTTTTTAATCACCTGAGGATATGTTTATTGGTATTTAAAGAGAAAGGAAGAGGGGAGGAAAAGAAGAAGGAAGAGCAGGAGAGAGAAAAGGAGGGAGGGAGGGAAGGAGAGAGACAGAGTCAGAGAGACACATTGATGTGAGAGAGAAACACTGATTGGCTGCCTCCTGCACATGTCCAGATGGGATGAAACCTGCAACCTCATCTTTTCTTTCAAGGGGCACTGAGAATTTGAAGAACAATACAAGGATATATAGGCGATATGAGGGTGAGCCAGACAAGTATTATTTAGTTTATGTTTTGACTTGATATTTAATTAAACATTGCCAGTCTCTCTCTTTTTTGTTTTCTTTTTCTTTTGTTAAAAAATTTTTCTGCTCAATCACTCTACTGCCAGTTTCTCTTGATGTCTGGACTTGCTAGTATATTGTCCTCTCCCCCTACTTTTTGTTGGAAGTAGGAAAGAGGCAGGATGGAACTGGAATGTTTAACTGTAGAACTAAAGTGCCACATTAGAATGAAAAAAAAAATTGATTTAGAGTCAAGACCAGGTTTTACCACTTTCTTACTAGAGTAAGACAAGCTTGTTACACATAAAATTGCCTTTATGGACTTTATTTGTAAAGGGGGATGATGGTAAATTTAAAGCCTTTTAGGGTTTTATCAAAAACAGTGAATTTATGTTTGTGATGTACTTAGAGAATCCTAAGTGCCTTTGTTTTTTATGAAAAAGTAAAAATGTAAAACCCTAGTAAATATAAAAAGTCCCATTTATTTATACATTAATCACTTTTTGTGAGTCCCTTTTAGTCTAATAAAGACCAAAAAAGAAATAATTTCTCTCCTGATTTGGCACAATAGAAAAGTGTGTTATTCAAAATTCTGGTTGTGTGAGTTAGGAGAAAAAAATGACATTTTTCATTTAATTAGTCCTTTCAACTCAGGATCCAAAATTACAGTCCAAATTTCCTAATAAGCTGAAGAATGTGAGCAAATGATAACATCTTGCTATTACTGTAAAAAACCTAAGGGATACCAGCAGCTTATGTTCTGATTTAATTATTAGTAGGACATTTTTCTGATGTTTGTATTAATGTACAGGGGCCCCTCTGATGCTTTGTTATTTTATTTATGATATAATAGGGAGTGGGTGAAAACAGACTAAAGCTGTAGATTGGGGAACTGTTTTTTAAAATTTGACTGTTATTTCTTGTCCATTTTTTTTCTGGGGGGCATGTTAGTCTCTAAGGCTCATTTAAAATTTAAATATATCATGATTCTATGATGCTATTGCTTATGCACAAGTATCTGTTTATAGTGGAAGAGAGGATGAATTAAATGGTGTGGGGTTGGTGACTGGTGTTTGGGGCAACTATTTTGGAAGGGTGATAGCACAAAGTTTAAAGAGGTTATTAAGGATTCTGTTTGGAAGTTATTTTGAAAACTATAAATAAAATTAAATAAATAAAAAAGTAGGCCTGTAGGATTGTTTGGGTTCCAAGAGCTCTTTACTAGTCACATATCTTGTGGTTCTTTTGAGGCTAGCATGGAGTGAGAGGAGACAGGGTCCATCTGAAACAGCAGCAAACAGGCAAATTTCACAGAACCCTCTACTGCCATCGTATGGGTGGTCCTTGGTGTAAGGCTCAGATTTTCTCGTAGGATGGAACTGCCCCTTCTTTTTGATGTCTGGCTGTGTAGCTGACCCTTAATTCTGCTGTGCTCCATGCCTTTAGAGACTTCCCATCTGGGTGCACCTGGATGACTCTGGTCCGATGATGTGGCTGATGATGTGGTTACTATGTTTCATATGAAGCCTTTTACTTTGTTTAGGGATCTGACATGCCCTGTTCATTTTTCTAAGTCCTGTTGGACTAGGGAATAAGGCTTGAATTAAATCTTTAGGGACTGTACGTTAAAGGCAAAGTGTGCAATGTAGGCATTGGTAGCAGTAACAAAGATCCCCCAAACCCCAGTAAACTAAAACAAAAAATAAATTATCACTCATGGGGTGGGGTTTGGGGGTTGGGGTTGAGAGTCTCTATTCTCAGTTTCATTCCATTTATATTATGGTTTCACCAGGCAGCATGATACTCAATGTTTACTATGACTGAGAAAGTGTAGAGGTAGAATGTGTCACTTCAACAATTAAATGCTGCAGTTCAGGAACAACACATTCCCATAGCTCATTGGCTAGGAATACTTGGATTGCCCTATGTAAGAACAAGGGTGGTAGGGAAGTGTAATTCTCCCATATTCCAAAAGCAGAGCAGAGCTGGGTTTGGGTGACCCTTGGATATCTCTACCTCAGCATTCTTAATTTATAAATAATATTGTAAATTCGCAGCAGTGCATTTTATACATTGCCTGGGAATTATTCAGAATGTCTGGGAAGTAAACATTTCCCATACCATATCTATGCCCGAAACATATACACAGTTCCATGCTGTGACCCATTAGTGATATAGCAGATGCTTTAAGTGGATTTTGTAATAGGTGCTGAATTTGTACCGATCCAATAACATTTTATAAATTGGCAATTTCTTATATCAGTTCTGATCGAGGGTGAATATTGAGGTGGGTAGCTTCATTGAGGACCAGGTAACAGCCTGAAGTTAGATGGCCTTCCTGAGACATGAGCCAGCTCTTGGTTTCATTTGGATGGTGTTTTCCGAGTTGCACCCATCCTTTGCCTTTGCTTGGCCTCAGGTATCTCAGGATGCCATGTAACCATGAGTTAAGTTCCTTTACATTCCTTCTTTTTATTGGAGTGAGAAGGTAGTAGTGTATGAATGGAATAGTTTTCTAGACTTTTCATGTAAGGGGATGGAGATGGACTGATGGCTAAGAGATGATGTCTGGCCATCCAGAGACTGATGTGAGCTTTCACTCTGGTGCCTGAATCCACAATATGAAATTTGTAAATTGGAGAGAATCTTGCTGGCAAATGGAAGTTTTGCTATTCTAATTTTTTTATAACTTTTGGGGTATAATAAAGGTCATCCAATTTTTCAGATTCATCCATCTAAACTTTTTTGGTCCATCTGTTTTTGTCCTGGCACGCACAGTGATAAATTCTTCATTTCAGAGCTGCTTCACTGCTCTTCCAGAACAGAGAAAAGAGAGCACTCAGAATTATTATTAATTTCTAAATAAAATAGGCCAGGTCTTATGCGCTCCTAAAAATGGAAACAGTTTTTTCACAAACCATACAGGGGGTAAGATTTTAGTGTCATTTGTGGGAGAGTGGCTGTCAAACTCTTTGTATGAAGAGGCAATTAACTGTTTGTGAAGCTGGCAGTGGGGCCCTGGAGAAGGGGGGGGAGGGAGATGAGAGGGTCAGGCTCTGACTCCCTTCGGCAGTCCATGTGGCTCTTTCCTGGCTGAGCTCCCCTTGATGTCAAAGTGAGCTGTGCGCGCCAGAAACTCGGCAGTGTGAGGAGAATTAGATAGTGGGTCTGAGTGGTTTGCATTCTTTCTTTTTCTTTCCTCTCTCTTGAAAATTTGACAATTTTCAAAATAAAGGGACTTCACTACCTGCAGAGAAAACAATCTCATAACATTATTTTGAAATGCTGAATTAAGCCCTAGCAACAATATTTTTGGATATGGAACTAAGTGCAAAGTTGAAATTGAAAAGGGACAAATTGAACTAGGGTTTATTATTATTATTACTACTACTACTACTACTATTATTATTATTATTATTATTATTATCTTAGCTGAGTTGGAGCCTTGTCCTCAAGTTTGGTAAGTTTAGCTGGTCATTTGGAACCAACCCAAGAAGCAAGGTCAGTGACTCTCCAGGTATTCTTGCCTCTGCCATCAGCCTGCTTGGTGTCCTTGGGTGAGACCCTTCAAATCAGGTTCTTCAGTTACAAAGCGAGAGCGTGTAAGTGTAGAAGAGGAGCCAGAAAAATGCAATGTTCACTCTAGCCTTTATCATACTTTGGTGGGGTGGTGTACATAGTACTGTGCCTATTAAATGATTTTTAATCAGGACGATGCTTATGAAAGGGCTGAGGAAATATGGTAATTAGTACTATGGGACCAGACATAATTAAGTACAAATGGTGCCTCAAGGTCATCTGGTCCTAACATTTGCTTCATGGCAGGAAGGATTCCAACCATCTGACCGACTCTTTGCATTTGACTCTCCTGATGATATTCACTTGCTGGTGAGATGAGAAATGTGTGCATTTGTATTTTAACATTGTAATATGTTGTACCATATATAGCTGTGTTGTTCAGATCTCACCCTGTACCAGCCATTGCACTAAATGCTTTGTAGGTATTTAACTCATTTATTGTCACACAAGCTTTATGAATAGAGTTTTAAAATAGTGTTTACTGTAATGACAGTAATGATTACTGTAAAAAAGTAAAATAATCTCATATTTACAGAAAAGTTGCAAGACTAGTACAAAGATTTTTTTCCTGCACTTTTGAAAGTTGCTGACATGATGCTCCATCACCCTGAATGCCGTGTGTATCACCTGACCTCCATTACCGTAGATGGTATATTACAGCTGGGAACTCACACACCCATTCAAGTCCTCCATCCTTTATAGGGAAGGGATTCAACCCAGGACCATATGTTGCATTGAATGGTCATACCTTAATAGATTCCTTCAGTCTGGAATAGTTCCTTATTCTATTCTTTTTGAGTTTTATGATCTTGACATTTGTAAAGATTATAGGCCAGTTATTTTATATAAAGTCCATTATTTCGTGTTTGTCTGATAATTGCTCATGATTAGATTCAGGTTATACTTTTTTGAGGAAAGAATATCACAGAATTGATGCTGTGTTCTCATCAAATTCTATCAGATGGCACACAGTTTTATTTGTTTCATTGCCAGTGATGTTAACCTTGATTCCTTGATTGAAATACTGTCAGGGCCAGCACCACCCTCCCCTCACTGTGTAACAAATCTCCCAGCATCCCTGCCCCTCTTGGGCTCTTGTGTTGAGCTACGGTGTCCTTCATTCTTTCCATAGGAAAGGCTCCAAAGCTCTGCAGGGCTGCTGGACACCCGTCTCCCCTCACCCTGCTCCCAGAGCCCTACTTTTTTCAGCCTAATGCCTTTTAGAATGAATTATTCATAAAGGAAGAGAGGGAGAAAAGAAAGGAAAAATGTTATTTTTTTATGTAAACCTGATGCTGCTTGACCTTGCTACTCATTATTCTTCCTTTGAAAAATTATGTCCCTTCCATGGATGAGAAACAAATTGTACAGGGTGGGGCAAAATTAGGTTACTGTTGTTCATGTGGAAAATACTACAATAATTAATGAATAATAATGCAAGAGTAAACTCTGTGTTTTGCTTACAACTGTAAACCTACTTTTGCCCCACCCCATTTTCCTTCCTTAGCGTGTTGATGTCAGTGTGAGCAGGCTGCTCTAATTAGGCTTGTCTACATGTAACAGAGACCCCTAAGTAACAGTGGCTTAGATAACAGAAAATTTTGGGGCAACTTATTTATTTTTAAAAAATAATTTCTATATAAACATAAATATATAATTCATAATTCATTTATTTAAAAAATGTATATGTTCATTGAATCCTTAATATCCCTGTAGTAAAGAAAAGGAACCAGAGGCACAGAGAGGTTAAGTAACTAGTTCAAGGTCAAACAGCTAGTAAATGACATAGGATTATAGGCAGTCTGGCTTCAAAAATGATCTTGTAACAACCGCCTATAGCTGCCATGGTCTTGATAACTGTAGCTACTTAAACAAATTCAGACACAAGTGTAATTACTGTGAAGACCACAATTGTTCTTACAGTTTTGCTCATATTGCTTTATATAAATTATGGCTCAGTAATGCTAATGCTACTTAAATTAATACCTTAAGAATAAAAGACAAACTTATCCATCAAATGTTAATTTTGCACAATGACTACATTTTACATAATTTACTGATAAAACTGTGGACTGTGAGTTTTCTGTGTCAAATAACATTTTTTTTTTTTGATTCATCAACCTATAATTATAAGATGTGGGAACCCAATCTGAGACTCAGAGGGTGGGGCAGTTCAGCAAAGGCCAAAATTGGGAAAATAAACTCTATATTTAGGAAACAAAAACAGAATCCTTTTGGAATCATTTAAATTACAGATGTCCACAGACTCCAAACATATTGCTGCAAATGTTTATGCATGCTTTTTATGTGAAATGATTTTACAAATTGAGACCACATCATGTGCCTGTGTGCTTATTGCAACATCACCAGATCATGGGACAGAATTCTTTTCGTAACATAAAGGGCTTTAAAACTTGGCAATATGACCTGTGGCTTGATAGCCAGCTGACTTAGATGCTGGTCTTGGCATTTCCATCAATGGGAATTTGCTTTGAGTTTTCTTGCTTGTTTCTAATCTGTAAGATGGAAGAAATAGCACCAGCTCACATTGTTTGCTCAAGTATGTTTCTAACTTAAATAGGATTTACTATAGATGTAGGAACATCAAGATCATCCAGCCTAATGGTTTTCTAGCTATTTGAAAGCAGTAGGTCTTTTTATTCTAAAGAATCCATATATAAGAGCCTTTTATAAAAGTTATAGGTAAAAGACTGGAGATCTATTCTGCTGATAACACTTTCTGGTCTGGGGCCTGAGGCCTGGCCTGTAGGCCCTCTTCTTTGCTTCAGGACACCATGAAGCCTGTATAGCAAGCACAGTTTGATAACCACTGAGCTCATCTACTTCGCTCCCATTTTATAGTTGAGAAAACCAGAACCCAAGAGGCCAAGCAACTTATGGAAATCTGACAGAGAACTTGCATTGGAGCTGAGACCCAATCTTTTGTCTTAACTTCCAATCAAGTGTTCCTTTCATTATATTAAGTTTTATTATTATTCTCCATTTTTATTCTCCTTTTTAAAAGATCATAATTCTATGAAATTTAGTTATTAAGTGTATGTGGATAACATCATAGTTATTATCTACCATTCTTGTCTGTACTCTTTGTTGAAGTACATATTCATTTTCTTGTCACAAGAAGTCTAATACTAGTTTGAATCATTGCCACTTGAAACAATATAGCAAAGAGTTTTTTGTAGTTCTAGCTGCCCAATATCTAACTTGCCTTTTCAGTTCACAACACTGCTCTCATTCTGTTCTGTATTACTAGTATTTGGGGTGATATTTAATGTCTCTTTTTCTTACCTTACCATTCACTCATTTACAAAATCTAACTTACCGTAAATTATTTCCATTGAACACATTGGGGATTGTGCTTATTTCTAACAAACTAAAATCTGAATGTCAGCTACATGCCATTCTTCCCTTTGCACCGAGAATACAAATAAACAAGATGTACGCTCCAGGCAGCCTCCTTTCCCCCTTTCTTACCTCTCTACCACATCTCTCCTCCTGATGAATTCGCAGACTAGTGGGAAAGTGAGGTCCCAGTGATAGGGCCAAACTTGTTGGACCATGGAATCTTTCTCACGGTAAGTCTTTTTCCTTATTTTACTCATTCAATTGTTTGCAGGATTGTTTTGGTTAGAACACATCACCAATCCTGCTCTGACATTATATACTTTGTCAGTCTCTTTCACTCTTCCTTGTTTTCCAGTGAATCAAAACAAGTACTGTTGCGAGTGCTAAAGACCCTCTATTACGTTCCCTCCATGCTTCCCATTCCAACAGGACCATGCGTTCCACCCCCGCCCCTTCTTTCCTTCCCTTTGTCAGCTAACCAGACTCTACTGTCAAGTCTCACTTTCTTCTTTTTTAAGTGCCTTTTTAATAGTTAATTTTTATTGTATTTTTTTCATTACCAGTTATTCCACTTACACTCCCTTTCACCTCCACCCCCACCCTGCTGCATTCACCACAGTGTTGTCCGTGTCCATCAGTTCTCTTTCCACCACTGCCCCCTGCCCAGAGCTGTCAGCCTGCTCTCCATCCATGAGTCTGTCTCTATTTTGCTTGTTAGCTCAGTTTGCTTATTAGATCCCACATATGAGTGAAATTATATGGTACTTGTCTTTCCCTTACTGGCTTATTTCACTTAGAACAATGTTCTTCAGGTCCATCTATACTGTTGCAAAAGGTAAAATTTTCTTCTTTTTTTTACAACTGAGTAGCATTCCATTGTGTAAATATCTCATAGTTGTTTTATCCATTCACCTACTGATGGACACTTGGGCTGCTTCCAAATCTTGGCTACTGTAAATAATGCTGCAATGAACAGTGTTTACATTCTTTCAAATTAGTGTTTTAGGTCTCTTTGGATGAATTCTCAGAGGTGGAATTGCTGGGTCATAAGGCAGATCCATTTTTAATTTTTTTGAGGTGATTCCATACTGCTTTCCACAGTTGCTGCACCAATCTGCACTACATCAAACTAAAAATTTCTTGCACAGCAAAGGAAATCATGAATAAAATGAAAAACAACCCACTGAATGTGAAAACATATTTGCCAATACATCTGATAAGTGGTTAATGTCCAAAATTTATAAAGAACTTTTACAACTCAACACTAAAAAACTAACAATCCAATTAGAAAAATGGGCAAAGGACCTGAATAGATACTTCTCTAAAGAGGACATACAGATTGCCTATAGGCACATAAGATGTTCAACATCATTAATCATCAGAGAGATGCAAATGAAAACAATGAGCTATCATCTCACACCTGTCAGAATGGCTGCCATCAGTAAACCAACAAACAAGTGCTGGTGAGAACATGGAGAAGGAGGAACACTTACCTGTACTGTGGGTGGGAATGCAGGCTGGTGCAGCCACTTTCTTCTCACCAAGGAAATTATCCTGTCATTCTCACCCCTTGGATCACTTATGCTCTTATATTTCCTATCATGCTTTGTCTGTAAACACACTGGACCCTTTCTGGCCTTTATATAAATAGCCCAAATGAATCCTGTAGGAAGTTTTTATTAATCTAGGTCTATCTACCTCCACAAATAATAGCATTGTAATCTTGACCCTATACAAGAGTTTCTACAGACATGTTAGGTGGTAATATGTCCTTTTATTTTTATTTTTTACTAGATTACTGGTTTATTTTTTTAAAATATATTTTATTGATTATGCTATTACAGTCATCCTATTTCTCCCCCATCATTCCCCTCCACCCTGCATACCCCCTCCCACCCACATTCCCCCCCTTTAGTTCATGTCCATGTATCATAAGTTCTTTAGCTTCTACATTTCCCACACAATTCTTGCCCTCCCTCTGTTTATTTTCTACCCACCATCTATGCTACTTATACTCTGTACCTTTCCCCCCTCTCTCCTCCTCCCACTCCCCTGTTGCTAACCCTCCATGTGATCTCCATTTCTGTGGTTCTGTTCCTGTTCTAAGTTGTTTGCCTAGTTTGCTTTTGTTTTAGGTGTGGTTGTTAATATCTGTGAGTTTGCTGTCTTTTTACTGTCATATTCTTTATCTTCTTTTCTTAGGTAAGTCCCTTTAACATTTCATATAATAAGGGCTTGGTGATGATGAACTCCTTTAACTTGACCTTATCTGAGAAGCACTTTATCTTCCCTTCCATTCTAAATGACAGCTTTGCTGGATAGAGCAATCTTGGATGTAGGTCCTTGACTTTCATGACTTGGAATACTTCTTTCCAGCCCCTTCTTGCCTGGAAGGTCTCTTT
>PVKU01015835.1:0-16956 GCA_004027475.1 Anoura caudifer | reverse complement strand
TGGGAATCTTCAAGCCCAGCACAAGCAGAAGCCATCTCAGATTGCTTTATAGCTCAGGCAAGGTGGGCCAGAGCAGAACACAGGTGGGGGCTGACCTTGGCCTGCACCATCAGGGAAACCCCAGAGTCTGCATACCCAGTGGACAGCTACAGACCACGTCAGAGCACCACCACCCTGCCCCTGCACAACTGATGCTCTATGGAGGGTAGAGGGTAGTGGTTAGATGTCACAGCCAGTCACTGCAGCTGACAAGCTTGGGTAAATCCCTCCAGTGGACCTACCAACAGCAATCAAGGCTCAACTATAAGAGGAAGGTGCACTCAGCCAACATGGAGGACACAACTTGGATATGCAGCTAGGGTGACAGGGGAGGCTGTGCCACAGGTCTGTATAAGACACCTACTACATTAGGCCATGCTGCTCAGATTGGGAGTCATAGTAGCTCTATTTAACACATAGAAAAAAACACAAGGAGGCTACCAAAACAAGAAGACAAACATGGACCAAAGGAAAGAATAGATCAAAACTCTAGAAAAAGAACTGAACAATCTATCATATGC
Source organism: Anoura caudifer (assembly GCA_004027475.1). NCBI lineage: Eukaryota > Metazoa > Chordata > Mammalia > Chiroptera > Phyllostomidae > Anoura > Anoura caudifer. The sequence continues at coordinate 16,396 of PVKU01015835.1, read as the reverse complement.
ACAGTTCAAAACACTGGTTATATGGATGCTCAAGGAACTTAGCAAGTACCTCAACAGTATAAAAAAGATCCAGTCAGAAATGAAGGATATGCTAATTGAAATAAACAACAATTTACAAGGAAACAACAGGAGAGTGGATGAAGCTAAGAATCAAATCAATGAGTTGAAATATAAGGAAGCAAAAAACAAGCAATCAGAACAAGAAGAATGCAGAATCCAAAAAACTGAGGATATTGTAGGCAGCCTATGGGATAAGTTCAAGTGTTCCAGCATTCACATCACAGGAGTGCCAGAGGGAGCAGAGAAAGAACAAGAAATTGGAAATCTATTTGAAAAAATAAAGAAAGATAACTGCACTAATTTGGTGAAGGAAATAATATGCAAGTCCAGGAAGCAAACAGAGTCCCAAACAGGATTGATACAAAGAGGTCCACTCCAAATCACATCATAATTAACATGCCGCAAATTAAAGATAAAGAGAGATTCTTAAAAGCAGCAAGAAAAAAGCATTTAGCTAGCTACAGGGAAGTTCCCATAAGACTGTCAGCTGATTTCTCAAAAGAAACTTCACAGGCTAGAAGAGATTGGCAAGAAATATTCAAAGTCATGAAAAGCAGGAACCCATAGCCAAGGTTGCTCCAACCAGCAATGATATCATTTAGAAACGAAGGGCAGATAAAGAGCTTCCCAGGTTAAAAAAAAAACAAAACTAAACTAAAGGAGTTTATCACCACCAAACCATTATTAGAAGAAATGTTAAATGGACTTACTTAAAAAGAAGCTCAAAAGTATGAACGAACTAAGCAAATAAGAATAGGGAAAGAATCATGGATAATGGAGAGCATTTTGATGGTTGCCAGATGGAAGGATGGTGTCAGGGGATGGGTGAAGAGGTGATGGATTAAGAAGTACAAATAGGTATTTATGGGAATGTATAGTAATGGAGTGGTCAAAGAACTTATATGAATGACCCACGCACACGAACAATGTGTGAGGATGGCTTGAGGGAGTGTGGTGTGCTGAGCAGAGTGGGAAAACGAGGAAAAATTGGGACAACTGTAACAGTATAATCAATAAAAAAAAATTAAAAAAACATAAGCAATATTTGTAGGGCAGTTGGAAATATAAATATCAACTGGGCATATGATATAATTAAGAAAATGTTAAATTTTTAGAGATGTGATATAATATTGTAATTATGTGAGTTTTAAAAAAATCTTTTAGCCCTGGCCAGTGTGGCTCAGTGGATTGGGCACCAGCCTGTGAACTGAAAGGTCGCTGGTTCGATTCCAGGTCATGGCACATGCTTGGGTTGCATACCACTGAGCATACCAGGTTCCCAGTTGGGGGTATGTAAGAGGCAGCATATTGATGTCTCTCTCCCTCTCTCTAAAATAACAAACAAACAAACAACAAATAAATACAAATCTTAAAAATATCTTTAGAGATACTTGTATTGACATACTCTTAAATTATATGATATCTAGTTTTAATCCAAAATAATAAGAGGATGAAGTAGAAGTTTAAATGAAAAGAGATTAGTTGTTATTTAATAACTGTAGAAGCCAAATGATGTTTACCCCAGTTGGGGGTATGTAAGAGGCAGCATATTGATGTCTCTCTCCCTCTCTCTAAAATACAAACAAACAAACAAACAAATAAATAAAATCTTAAAAATATCTTTAGAGATACTTGTATTGACATACTCTTAAATTATATGATATCTAGTTTTAATCCAAAATAATAAGAGGATGAAGTAGAAGTTTAAATGAAAAGAGATTAGTTGTTATTTAATAACTGTAGAAGCCAAATGATGTTTATATGGAGGTTGAGGACATTTTTGTGTACATTTATAAATATTAAAACATTTCCACAATAAAAAAGTTATAAAATGATTTTCTGATTCATGTGACAATTCTTCAATTAGTATGAATTAAAGTTTTATTTTTTCTTAATGGCAGTAACTCAGTGTGGCTCAATAAATTGAGAAAGAAAAAAGTGTGAAGGGAAGATTTCATATAAAGTAATTTTGGACCATAAGACAAAATGTAAAAATAGTACTTTCTGAAATTGATGTTAATTATGACCTGAATATGTGTATATGAGTATTGTCTACCTGTGGAAATAATATAGCAGCTTAAGGGAAGGTTGTAAATGTACCATTACTGGGGAGAATAGAAAGTTTCACCCCAGGGTGAAGGATTTTTAGATTCTGTTCTAATGGGAGGGAATGCTCCCTTGGGCCGTGTGGTGCCCCCACCCTGATCTTATTCACTAAGCACATTCTAATGGTCTAATCAAGTTATGAAACATATGGGTAACAGGAAGACACTAAGAATAAGGAACAGAATATTCAGGTTACTGAGATGAGTGATATATCCCACACCATTAAACTATAAATTGTTATTCCAGTTTACCAGTCTAATTGGTGTTAGTTTTATAGTTAATATAAGTTGTTTTTCTACCACTAGACTATCCCTTAGGTAAATGAATTACAAAACTCAGTTCCAAGACTCTACGAAGCTTCCCCAACAGAGAGAAAGACACTTTAAGGGACACAGACTGGGCAATAAACAGTCTCTTGAATGCTCTATTTTTAATTATCATCTAATTTGCCTTCATAAAGGCAAAAATATAACACACTAGAAAAAAGAAAAGCATAAGAGTCACTTTTAAATACCACTCTCACTTTAAAAATGAAAACATATGATGTATCAAAAAGGGAGCAACTTCAACATTTCTCCTTTTGAAGACAAGATAGAAATATAAAGAAGGGGACTTTTTAAAGTATAGCACCAGGCCTAATATTAGAAGTTCTTATTCTACCCTTGCACAGGAAAATAAAATATCAATCTCATAAATCCATTTGGTCTGAAACTTCCTGAAAAGTACTGACTAAAACCTATGAATGTGTAAATTAAAACTAATCAATAATATCAACTTTCAAAGGTATCAAACGTCATTGCAACAAAAATTAGTCTTGCCACTTACACCAATTGTTTTCCCATACTTTTTAGGAGCTGCTTCTTCTCGGTGTAAGGAATAGCCAATCAAATTGCTGCAAAATGCCTCTACAGGATCAATGGAGACTGATAAATGACATGATAAAATATCCAACAAGTTTCTTCTGGGTTTTCTATAATGTTCACCTATAATCTTCTATGATAATTCATAGGTAGAAATTCCCCTTTGCTCCAGTCATTTATTTCCTCATTTTTACTGTATTTTGAAATAAAAACATTGATGGGAAAAATTATAAAAACATTATATATTTACATATTTAAAAAATCAGAAAACCTATTGTAGTCTACCAAAGCATGAAGAATTAAAAAAAAAAAAAGCCATATAACCTTTTATGAATGCCTAAAATTGGCCTTTTATGGGTCAGTATTAACATCATTTTGACTATATCATGGTAATATATCTAGTATGTCATAGTATGAATGAAAATTAATGATTGATATTAAGATATATTTACTAGATATTCTTGCAAATTGATGTTATGTTACATTCCTATGTATTTTAGTGACATTTGAGATTTAATACTTGACCTAGTGGAAAGAACTAAGGATCTGGGTGTCAGAAGGCAGCACAGGTTTGAGTTCAGACTCCACTTAATTTGTATGACTTTGAACATTTATTTCAATGTCAGCTTTCTACTCAGTAAATAGGTAATTAACACTTGTGTTATCAAACTATGATAAAGGACTTTGCCAAATAATTCAAAATATAAATAGTCAAATAAAGATATATACAGCTTTACTAATAATCCAAGAGCCAAATTAACATGAGACATGTCACCATTTGTGAAACATGAAAACAGTGAAACCAGTCAGTAGCCACTGGGATTGTAAATCAAAGGAAGATTTTATCGAAAGGTACCCAAAACATTAAACAGTCATATTTTGGAAGCAAGCCAAGTACCCATCAATAGATGAGTGGATAAAAAAGCTGTGATACATATATACAATGGACTATTACTTGGCCATAAAATAGAATGAAATCTTACCATTTGCGACAGCATGGATGGACCTAGAGGATATCTATGCTAAGTGAAGTAAGTCAGTCAAGTCAGTCAGAGAAAGACAAATACCATGTGATTTCACTTATATGTGAAATCTATGAATTAAAATAAATTAACAAAATTGAAATATACTCAAAGACACAGAGAGTGAACCAGTGGTTGCCAGAGGGGAGGTGGGTCTGGGATTGGGTGAAAGAGGTGAAGGGATTAAAAAAAGCACAAATTGGTATTTACAAGATCGTCAAAAGGATATAAGTACAGCATAGGGAATATAGTCAATAAACTATATTGTGGTAACTATGTATGGTATCAGTTGGGATACTGGAAGTATCGAGGGGAACACTATGTAAAGTATATGATAGTCTAACTACTAAGCAGCACACCTGAAACCAATACAAAATAACATTAGAAGAAAAGAAACAAAACTCCAGTTATATCTTTTGACTTATCAATTGCCCTCTAAGGACTCCATGCCAAGGAAGAAATTCAAGTTGCATGCAAGATAGATTAATAAAGTGAAAAAAATAGATATGACTTACATGTTCTAGAAAAGGCTAAATGAATTATTGTATATTTATAAAACTGAACAGTGTAATCATTAAAATTATATTTATAAAGAAAACTGTAATGACAAAGAAAGATACTGTATCAAATGAACAAAATATATCCAATAGAATTTCAACTATGTTAAAACTATATATGAAAAGAAAAAAGACTAACAGGAAAATATGAACATGACAACAGCAGTCAATTTAGGGTTGTGGGACTATGGCTGATTCTTGGTAATTTATATTATTTTGCATGTATGCACTTTGTAATTATAAAAAATAAACATTAAAAATATCCTATGACAGCCCTGATTGGTATGGCTCAGTTGAGTGGGCTCAGCTGCAAAGCAAAAGGCTGCAGGTTCAATTCTAGGTTAGGACTCGATTTTGGGTCAGGACACTGGTCAGGCTGCAAGCCAGTCCAGGTTGGGGCAAGTGAGAGAGGCAACAAATTGATGTATCTCTCATACATAGATGTTTCTCTCCCTCTCTTCACTTCTCTCTAAAAATAAATAAATAAATAAAATCTTAAAAAAAATCCTATGGCAACTACCTGAAAAGTTTGACTTTTAAATGCTGTATTAAGGATTTAATAATTTCAACTAATAATTGAGTCTCCTTCAGAAATCTTTAGCAGATGTCTAAGAGTGTGGCCAGGAGGCAGTTTTACTGATCTGTAATATAAATCTTCAATTAATTTGAGGATCAGACACTCACTCAGCCAGACTGGCTGTCTCTGGGAGAAAATATTAGCTTTCTACCTTCTGAACTTTTTGCATTCAAGGTGATTTCCACCTTATATATTTTTGTGATAGGATTATCTATTTAGGACAATATAAATAAATTGACAAATTAGAATGTGACCAAACTATATACTCAATTAATAAAATTAAATGTTAAGTAAAACTTTTACTGGACAATATTTTGAGTTTTCCCTTAAATACAAATGGCCAATTTTTCTGGTCTTTCCAGTTAAATGCTTTTGCTCAATTTTATAAGAATATCTAATTATAGCTCACCTATTTCCAAATGTGAAATATTAAAAAAAAACTGAATAGACTATAAAACAGAAAATATTTAAGACAAACGAAAAAGGAGTGGAACATGTGGGAAAAGACTGTTGCTTTTATTGAGAACTCCAGTCTAGTGTTGTGTTTCATGGCAGCCAGGATAAAATAGTGAAGCCAGAGGATTACACAACTCTGCCAGAATGATAAAGAAAGCATCTAAGCCTCTGGCAGGTGCTGGACTACAGACATATCCTAATATGTATTCTATGATGAATTTAAAGCAAGTAGTTGATTATAGAGGAATTTAGTTCTTTGATACAAGATATGACACAGTTCATCTAGGCTGGGGTGGAAATCTTGCTTGAAGAGAGGATTATCTCCTATTAGATAAATAGGTAGAATGCAGAAGTACCTTGCAGTTAGGAGTTAACATTTTCCTTAAAAACAAACTTTGTATTTGTCAAGGGTCTACACTACACATTTCAAAGAAAAGATGCCTTGGGCTTGAGAACTGAAAGGGTAGCTAATTTATTATTACTTTTTAAAAAGGATTTCATTTATTTATTTTTAGAGAAGGGAAGGGAAGGAGGAAGAGAGGGAGAGAAACATCAATGTGAGAAAGAAACATCAGTCGGTTGCCTCTCATATGTGCCTCACCTGGGAACTAAACCTGCAACCCAGGCAAGTGCCCTGACTGGGAATAGAACTGATGGATGACCTTTCACTTTGTAGAACAACACCCAAACAACTGAGCCAGGCCAGTCACAGGAATGGCAGCTATTATTAAACACATTCAACCACAAAGACATCTCTGGGGCTCCTGGGAGAATGAATGAGTGATTTCGGGAAGTGCCAAGTTCTAACTGACTGACACACTAGGATGAAGTAGCTATCATAAAGTGTTACTGGACCTGTTAGAAATATATTGAATAACTTTAGTAGTTCACTGAAGTGGTGAAAAACATGTCAAACAGTAATTTTAGTTTAAGTATAGCTGGTCCTAAGCTGATGTTTTTGGAAATAATTTAGCTATTTATTAAGTCTGCTCCTTGAGTGAGACCATAAAATTGCCTTGGCACCGAGGACAATGCTTATAAACCTGTGATGATACAGCTAAGGACACAGATCCAATTCCCCAAATAGGTTCATCAAATCTTCTAAGTATAACTTCAAAAGACAGGATACCAGAATACTATAATTTCATTTTTTTGAATCAAAATTTCACCTATTACAGATTTGACTTCTGTCATGACAGCATGAGTGCTGTTAACCTGCACCCACCTAAACTAGTGAAAACTATAAAAATGCAACTACTTAAAGCCTCTGGAAATGGTCCAGAGAATGAACAGCAAATAAGAACATCTATAAAAACATGGCTAGAAAGGTGAGTCTGGTATTTGAACCAAGACTGCTCCCTCTTGTCCCCTCCCAGGTTTATCAAGGTACAGTCTACTCCAGACAACTGAAGACAAGAAAACAGAGCTCGCTCGCCCCACAGCATACAGATAGATACAGGGGCTTTCTTCCTCGGAGGAGTAACATGTTAGCTTTCTCATCCTGCCCCTAGGTACCTGCAGCTGAAGCTGAATCCAGAGTGAGTGGGGTTGACAGAAATTCCTTTTTGCCAACCTCCACTTGTGGAACAGAAGGTCTACTGTGGGTATGACGTACTGAGAATACTGGGGCCCTGGCCTGATTACTTTTGCCCCAGCTCCTGAAGCAGTGATTCTATGTGAGGAGAGTTAACCTGGGACCCTAAGCTGTGGTCCCTTCACCCTCCAAGTGCTTAGCTTATAGAAGAGGGTGCCACTTGGGGAGAAGATTACCACAGTCCACACCCCCAGCTTCAGATACCTGGACCAGAATTTTTTTCTGGGGAAAAAAACAGGGCATAAAACAGATAGCACCTAATGTCTTCTCAAACAAACTGTCTTCAATTGCAACAGGCAGCGAAGAAGCTCAAGCCTATGTATTCTCAAGAACAGTACAGGTTGTAGTAAAGACAACTGGGAGGTGATTCAAGATTCAGGCTAAACTTAGGCCTGCTAGTTTGAAGGAGTGAGGCAGGTAAAAAGACAGCTAGATGGAGCATTTCTGGCATTGGAATAAAAATCAAATACTGACCCCAGAAATTTTGCCTTCCGAGGAACAAGATTTTAATTGGAATACTTTGTACAGCAATTTATGAAATCAGGGCATTGTTGAAAACAGAGCAATCAGCTGGCAGTAAGTGAAGTTTAACGGTTGGGTATTGTCAAGGAAGAAAGGAACAGAGTCCTGCCAAAACCGCTGTCATTCCAGGATTATTATGAGAATACTCAGAGCTTTCCTTGCTTGAGAACAGCAACAGAGGCTGAACACTGGAGGTAGGGGAGAGGGATACTAAAGGGAGGTTTAAACGGACTCCACTAAAATAATCCAGTCTGTTACTCTAAACAAAAAAGCAAGCAAACAATAGGAAGAACCCAGAGTTACTACAATATATTATCACAAAAAATGCCAAGAAACAGGAAAGTATGACTTATACTTTAGATTTTCACATTTATCAGAAAAAGACCATAACCAAACCAAAGAAAACCATGATTAAGGAAGTAAAGAGGGAATGGTAACAATGTCGCATTAACAAATACGGAATATTAATAAAGACAGAGAAATGACTTATCTTGAATTGATAATAATTATGGAAGCTGAAGAACAGAGAGAAGCTGAAAACATCTCAAAGTTATTGAAAAATAAAAACCTAGCCCTGGCTGGTGTGGCTCAGTGGATTAAGCACTGGCCTGTGAACCAGAGGGCTGCTCATTCGATTTCTAGTCAGGATACATGCCTGGGTTGCAGGCCAGGTCCCCAACAGGAGGCACACGAGAGGCAACCACACATTGATGTTTCTCTCCCCCTATTTCTCTCTCCCTTCTCCTCTGTCTAAAAATAAATAAGTAAAATCGTTTAAAAAAAAGAAAAGAAAAAAGAAAAACCTACCAATATCCTGAAACCTGAATTAGCTCTAAGCAGGATAAAAGCAAAAAACCCAGAGACATTATACTAAAAATAAAAATACTGAAAGTCAAAGACAAGCAGCAAAAGAAAAATAACTCGTTACTTATAACAGAACCCCAGTAAGATTAATAGTTGCTTTCCCAACAGACATGATAGAAACCAGAAGGCAGTGGGATAACATATTTGAAGTGACCAAAGGGGGAAAAAAACCTGTTAATCAGTATTCCTATATCTAGCAAAGCTACCTTTCAAAAAATTAAAGCAAAATAGACTTTCTCAAGTAAACAAAAATTGAGAGAATCTGTTGCTGGCAGACACACCTTACAATAATTATTAATTAGAATCTGGAAAAAAGGATAAAGAATACCAGTATTATGGACTGAAGGTTCATACCTGTCCCCTCAACCCTTAAGTTTATATGTTGAAGCCCTAACCCCATGTGATGAAATTTGGAGATATTTCAGGCCTTTCAGAATTAGAGTTAGATGAAGTCATGTGACTGGGCCCTGGTCCAACGAGATTAGGGCTGTTATAAGCTTGCTCTCACTCTCTTTGCTTGCATATACTAAGGGGAGGCCAGGTGAGCACACAGGAAGAAGGTAGCTGTCTGCAACCCTATGGGAGAGCCCTCACCAGACAGCAGCCCTTTTGGCACCTTGATCTTGGATTTCCAGTCTGCAGATAGTGAAATGATAAATTTCTGTTGTTTAAGCCACCCGGTCTATGGTATTTTGTTATGGTCTGAAGAGACTAATAAAGTCAGTACAGGTAATTATGTAATTATTAAAGTTAGTAAAAATAAATATTTTCCTTCTTTTTTTCTAAATGATTTAAAAAGCCACTGTATAATAGGTATATATGTATATACATAATATTGGGCCTATAAGCTACAGAAATCTAATATATTTGCCAATAGTACAAAGGAGGTAGGTGGAACCAAAGCTGTATTAAGTTAATGAAACAAAATGTCTACAGATGAAAAGCTAAAACTTACAACAATGTATCATATGTATAGCATTAATCTAATTTGTGTAACAATAATACCAAAAAATGGAGGTAAGAGAATAAAGCTGCATACTCATAGAAGTAACTTTTCTATGTATCACTGAAACTAAGCTGGTGTAAATCAGCAGCTGATGGAAAAGATATATATGGTAAACAGTAGTGAAAACACTAAAAAATACTCAAAAATGTAAAAAATCATTAAAAAATTTAAATGCTCTTAGGAAATATTCCCTTAACGCAAAGGAAAGAAGGAAAAGGAGTAATAGAGAAAAAGCACACGAGACAGAAAACAAAAAGAAAAATGGCAGATTTAAACCAACTTCATTATTAACAACATTAAATGTGAATGAATTAAACAATTCAATGAAAAGACAGAGATTGTCAGAAAAATTAAAAAATGATCCAACGACATGCTATCTACAGGAGACACACAGACTAAAAGGATAGAAAAAGGTATACCATGAAAACAGTAACCACAAAAAAGATGGAGTGTCTATTAACATTAGACAAAATGACTAAAACAAAAGTGTGAGAAATAAAGCATTTCATAATCAAAAGGCTCAATAAGTCAGAAAAGTAAAAGTTATAAACATATTAGCCCTTAATAAAGAAGCACCAAAGTACATGAAGCAAACACCGCCAGAAATGAAGGGATAATAGACAATTCAGTGATAATACTTGGATACTTCAATACTACACTTTCAATGACGGACAGAACACCAACACAGAAGATCAACGAAGAAACAGAAGACTTGGACAACACTCTAAACTAACTAGACCTGACATCTACAAAACACTCCATTCAACAACAGAATATACAATCTCTTCAAGTGCACATACAACATTCTCCAGGACAGAGCATATGAGAGGCTATAAAACAAACCTCAATAAATGTAAAGGGATAGAAATAATACAAAATATGTTGTTCCAATAACAATGGAATAAAATTAGAAATCAACAGCAGGATAAAATTTGAGACATACAAATAAGTGAAAATAGAACACCACAATCCTAAATAACCAATGGGTCAAAGAAGAAATCAAAAGGGAAACGAGAAAATATCTCGAGAGGAATGAAAAGGAAAACACACTAAACCAAAACTTAACTGATGCAGCTAAAGTAGTGCTTAGAAGGAAACTTATAGCTGTAAATGCCTATATTATGAAAGAAGGAGGAACGAAGATCAGAGCAGAATTAAATGGCGAGACTAAAAGCACAGTTCTAAGAATCAATAAATCCAGGAACTGGTTCTTTGAAAAGATAAACAAAATTGACAAGCCTTTAAGCAGGCTCATCAAGAAAAAAAAAGAGAGGACCCAAATAAACAGAAATGAAAGAGGACAGATTACAACTGGTACCACAGAAATACAAAGGATTATAAGAAATTACTATAAAGAACTATATGCCAAGAAATTTGAAAACCTAGGTGAAATGGACAAGTTTCTAGAAAAATATAATCTTCCAAAACTCAATGAAGAAGCAGAAAGCATGAACAGACCAATAACAGCAGACAAAATTGAAGCAGTAATAAAAAACTCCCGACTCACAAAAACTCTGGACCAGATGGTTTCACTGGAAAAATTCTACAAAGCATTTAAGGAAGAGCTAACCCCTATCCTTCACAGACTATTCCAAAAAATCCAAAATGATGGAAGACTCCCAAACTCTTTTTATGAAGCCAGCATCATACTAATCTCAAAACCACATAAAGACACAACAAAGAAAGAAAACTTCAGGCCAATATTGCTGATGAACATAGATGCTAAAATCCTCAACAAAATATTGGCAAACCGCATCCAACAATACATTAAAAAGATCATACACCATGACCAAGTGGGATTCATCCCTGGAATGCAAGGATGGTTAAATATTTGCAAATCAGTAAATGTAATACATCACATAAACAAAAGCAAAGACAAAAATCACAGGATCATATTAATGGATGTGGAAAAAGCATTTGATAAGGTACAGCACCCATTTATGATAAAAACACTCAGCAAAGTGGGAATAGAGGGAGCATTCCTCAACATAATAAAGGCCATCTATGAGAGACCTACAGCCAACATCATACATAATGGGCAAAAACTAAAATCTTTTGCCCACTAAGATCAGGAAAAAGGCAAGATTGTCCACTTTCACCACTTCTACTCAACATAGTATTGGAAGTTTTAGCCATAGTGACTAGACAAGAAAAGGAAATAAAAGGCATCCAAATTGGAAAGGAGGAAATAAAACTGTCATTGTTTGCAGATGACATGATAGTGTACAAAGAAAGTCCTACAGACTCTGCCAAAAAACTGCTTGACCTAATAAGTGAATTTGGCAAAACAGCAGGATACAAAGTCAATATTCAGAAATTAAGCATTTTTGTAAACCAACAATGAAACATCAGAAGCAGAAATCAAGAAAAAAATCCCACTTGATATAGCAAAAAGAAAAATAAAATACCTAGGAATAAACCTAACCAAGGAGGTAAAAGACCTATATGCAGAAAACTACACAACACTGAAGAAAGAAATCAAGGAAGACACAAACAAACGGAAATATATACCGTGTTCATGGATCGGAAGAATTAAAATCATCAAAATGTCCATAGTACCCAAAGCAATTTACAGATTCAATGCAATACCTATTAAAGTACCAATGGCATATTTCACAGACACAAAACAAACACTTCAAAAATTTATATGGAACCATAAACAAGCCTGAATAGCTGCTGCAATTTTGAGAAAGAGCAAAGTAGGAGGGATCACAATACCTGATATGAAACTGTATTACAAGGCCACTGTAATCAAAACAGCCTGGTGCTGGCATAAAAATAGATAGATAGACCAATGGAACAGAACAGAAAGCCCAGAAATAAACCCAAGTCTCTATGGTCAATTAATATTTGATAAAGAGAGCAGCAACATAAAATGGAATAAAAATAGCCTCTTCAACAAATAGTGTTGGGAAAGTTGGACAACTACATGTAAAAAAAAAAAAAAAAAGAAGAAAAGAAAAAGAAAAAGGAAACTGGAGCACCAACTTACACCATACACAAAAAATATATTCAAGTTGGATAAAAGATTTAACTGTAAGTCATGACACCATTAAAGTCCTAGAGGAGAACATAGGCAGGAAAATCTCAGATATTTCATGCAGCAACATTTTTACTGATATGTCCTCTAGAGCAAGGGACATAAAGGAAAGTAAACAAATGGGATCTCATCAAAATAAAAAGCTTCTGCACAGCTAAAGAAAAAGTATTAAAATAAAAAGAGAACCAACTGTATGGGAAAACATATTTGCCAATGATACCTCAGACAAGGGTTTAATCTCCAAAAAATATAAAGAACTTACATGACTCCACTCTTAAGGAGACAAGCAACCCAATTAAAAAATGGGCAAAGGACTTGAACAGACACTTCTCCAAGGAAGACATACAGAGGATCCAGAGACACATGAAAAGATGCTCAGTATCACTAGCTATCAGAGAGATGCAAATTAAAACCACAATGAGATACCACTTCACACCAGTCAGAGTGGCCATCATAAACAAAGCAACAAACAACAAGTGTTGGAGAGGTTGTGGAGAAAAGGGGACCCTAGTGCACTGTTGGTGGGATTGCAGACTGGTACAACCACTATGGAAAACAGTATGGAATTATCTAAGAAAACTAAAAATGGATCTGCCTTTTGACTCAGCAATTCCACTGCTAGGATTATATCTTAAGAACCCTGAAACACCAATCCAAAAGAACCTATGCACCTCAATGTTCACAGCAGCACAATTTACAATAGCCAAGTGCTGGAAGCAACCTAGGTGCCTATCAGTAAATGAATGGATCAAAAAACTATGGCACATTTATACAATGGAATTCTATGCAGCAGAGAGAAAGGAGTTTATTATACCCTTTGCAACAGCATGGATGGAACTGCAGAGCATTACGCTAAGTGATAAGCCAGGTGGTGAAAGACAAATGCCATAAGATCTCACCTTTAACTGGAACCTAATCAACAAAAGAAACAAAAAAGCAAAATATAACCAAAGACACTAAAATTGAGAACAGGCTGACAGTGACCAGAGGGGAGAGGGAAGAGAATTTCCGGGGAAAAGGGGAAGGGTTTGTGCAGGAAGTATAAAGGACACATGGACAAAAATAAGGGGGTGGGTGGAAATGGGAGGGATGTGGGGAGGCCTGGGATGGGGGTAAAAGGCAGAAAACTGTACTTGAACAACAACTAAAATAAAAAAAAAAAAAGGAGGAGGATCTTAATCAGCCTATACTTCCATTGGACAAGGAGCAAACCAAGCCTAAAGCAAGTGGAAGGAAGTAATAATAAAGACTGCACTGGAAACAAATAAAATGGAGAACAGAAGAACTAAGGAAAAAGCAAGTAAACCCAAAAGCTGGTTCACTGAAAAGATTAACAAAACTGACAAACTTTTTGTTAAATTGACTAAGGAAAAAAGAAAACATAAATGATCAAAATCAGAAAACAACACAGGAGATTACTACTGACTCTATACAAATACAGAGGATAATAAAGACATGCTATGAAAGATTGTGTATCAACAAATTACATAAAATTCCTAGAAATACACAAGCTACCAAAATGGACTCAAGAAGAAATCTCAACAGACCTATAACAAATGACAAGATTAAAATAGTAATCAAGATACCTACCCACACACAAATCCCCCTCGCACAGAAGGATTAATTATTGAATTCTATCAAACATTTAAAGAACAATTAACAATAATTCTTCATAAACTCTTCTAAAAGATGGAAGGGAACAATTCTCAACTCATTCTATGAGGCCAGTGTTACCCTAATACAAACCAAAGGCATTACAAGAAAACAACAGACCAATATTTTTTATGAATACAGACACAAAAATCCTTAACAAGATACCCGAAACCGAATCCAGCAATATATAAAAAGAATTATACACCAAAACCAATTAGCATTATTCCCAGGAATGCCAGGGTCATTTAATATTGAAAAATCAATTCATTAATGTAATATATCATAATAATAAAATAAAAAATGAGAATCATATGGTTATCTCAATACATGCAGAAAATAAACTTAAAATCTAACACCCTTCCATGATAAAAATACTGAAAAAAAAAAAAAAAAAAAAAAAAAAAAAAAAAAAAAAAAAAAAAAAAAAAAAAAAAAAAAAAAAAAAAAAAAAAAAAAAAAAAAAAAAAAAAAAAAAAAAAAAAAAAAAAAAAAAAAAAAAAAAAAAAAAAAAAAAAAAAAAAAAAAAAAAAAACCCCCAAAAAAAAACCTAGGAATAAAAGGAAATTTCCTCAACCTGATTCATAACATCTATGGAAAATCCATAGCTAACATCATACTTAAAGTAAAAGAGCAGATGTCCTCCCGCTAATTATGAACAAGGCAAGAATGTCTACTCACTAATTTTATTGAACACTGTACTGAGATTCTAGCCAGAGTAATTAGGAAAGAAAATAAAACATCCAGAGTGAAAATAAAGAAATAAAGCTATCTCTTTACAGATAACATGATCTTATATATGGTAAATCACAAGAAATTAACTAAAAAAGTATTATAACTAGTAAATGAATTCAACAAGGTTATAGTTTAAAAGATCAATATACAAAAATAAGCTGAATTTCTATACACTTGCAATAAACAATCAAAATGAAATTAAAACAATTCCATTTATAGTATCCCCAAAAAGAATGAAATACTTAGGAATGAATTTAATAAAATAAGTGTGAAAGTAACTTTGAAAAACTACAAAAGCATTGTTGAGAAATTAAAGATCTAAATAATTGGAATATATTCCATGTTCATAGAAGACTTAACATAGTTAAGATGCCCATATTCCAAATTAATCTGCAGATTCAATCAAATTCCCATCAGAATCCTAGCTGACTTCTTTGTAGAAATTGATGGCTAATTGTAAAATTCATATGTAATTGCAAGGGACCTAGAAGCCAAAACAATCTGTATAAAGAAAAAAGTTGGAGGACTCACACATTGCCATTTCAAACTTCATTAATATAGTATGACACTGGCATAGGAAAGACATGACAGAATAGAATTGAGAATCCAGGAATGAACCCGGACATCTACGATTATCTGATTTTCAATAACAATGCCATTCAATGGGGAAAGAACATCTTTTCAATAAATGGTACTGGGACAAATAGCCATGTGCAAGATAATAAAGTTGAATGCTTGTCTAATACATTAAAAAATTAACTAAAAAAGATCAAACATTTAAATATCAGAACTAAAGCTATAAAATTTAAAAAAAATAGAGACAAAGACAGAGATTAAGAATTACAGATTCACTTCTGGTAAAGATGGCAGCACAGGTAACCATGACTAGCTTCCTCACACAACCACATCAAAATTACAACTAAGCTACAGAACAACCATCACTCAGAATGTCAGATATTGACTTGAATGAAAGTCTGACAGTTACAGAATTAAAGAAACCACATTCATCCAGACTAGTAGGAGGGGCAAAGACACCGAATTGGCTGGTCCCACATCCTCGTGTGGTAGATAAAAATTCAGGATGGATTATCTTAGGAGTGAGAAGTACCAGCCCCACACCAGGCCCTCCAGTCCAGGGTTCCACTGATAGGAAGAAAAGTGCCTGTAACTTCTGGCTGTAAAAATCAGCAGGGATTGAGTCAGGAGAAGAGACTTCTGGAGTCTCAAGCAGTTTCCCTTAAAGAACCCACACATGGACTTACTCAGATTCACTCCATCTGAGCTCCAAGCACCAGGGTAACAGCTTGAAAGGCACCAGTAGCATATGGGGAGGAAATAAAGTGTGTG
>PVKU01015834.1:0-16768 GCA_004027475.1 Anoura caudifer | reverse complement strand
CTTTAAAAAAAAAAAAAAAAGAGAGAGGACCCAAATAAACACAATCAGAAATGAAAAGGCAGAGATTACAACTGACACCACAGAAATACAAAGGATTGTAAGAAATTACTATGAAGAACTGTATGCCAAGAAATTTGAAAACCTAGGTGAAATGGACAAGTTTCTAGAAAAATATAATCTCCCAAAACACAATGAAGAAGAAGCAGAAAACCTGAACAAACCAATATCAGCAGATGAAGTTGAAGCAGTAATCAAAAAACTCCCGACACACAAAAGCCCTGGACCACATGGTTTCAAAGGAGAATTTTACAAAGCATTTAGGGAAGAGCTAACTCCTATCCTTTACAAACTTAAAAAAAAAAATCCAAAATGATGGAAGACTCCCAAACACCATTTATGAAGCCAGCATCATTCTAATCCCCAATCCAGATAAAGACATAACAAGGAAAGAAAACTTCTGGCCCATATCGCTGATGAATATACTTGCTAAAATTCTCCACAAAATATTGGCAATCCGCATCCAACAATACATTAAAAAGATCATACACCATGACCAAGTGGGATTAATCCCAGGGATGCAAGGATGGTTCAACATTTGCAAATCAGTAAATGTAATAGATCACATAAACAAAAGGAAAGACAAAAATCACATGATCATATTAATAGATGAGGAAAAAGCATTTGATAAGGTACAGCACCCATTAATGATAAAAACACTCAGCAAAGTGGGAATTGAGGGAGCATTCCTCAAGCTAATCAAAGCCATATATGAGAGACCTACAGCCAACATCATAGTCGATGGGCAAAAACTAAAACCTTTTCCACTAAGGTCAGGAACAAGACAAGGTTGTCCACTTTCACCACTTCTATTCAATATGGTATTGGAAGTATTAACCACAGTGATTAGACAAGAAAAGGAAATAAAAGGCATCTAAATTGGAAAGGAAGAAACAAAGCTATCATTGTTTGCAGATAACATGATAGTGCACATAGAAAATCCTATAGACTTGGCCAAAAAGCTGCTTCACCTAATAAATGAATTTGGCCAAACAGCAGGATACAAAGTCAATATCCAGAAATCAAAGGCATTTCTGTATACCAACAATGAAAGAGCAGAAGCAGAAGTCAAGAAAAAACTCCAATTCAACATAGTAAAAAGAAAAATAAAATACATAGGAATAAACCTAACCAAGGAGGTAAAAGACCAGTGTGCAGAAAGCTACACAACACTGAAGAAAGAAATCAAGAAAGACACAAACAAATGGAAACATATAACATGTTTATGGATTCGAAGAATCAACATCATCAAAATGTCTATACTACCCAAAGCTATTTACAGATTCAATGCAATACCTATTAAAGTACCAATGGCATATTTCACAGATATAGAACAAATACTTCAAAAATGTATATGGAACCATAAATGACCTCGAATAGCTGCAGCAATTTTGAGAAAGAAGAGGAAAGTAGGAGGGATCACAATACCTGACACCAAACTGTATTACAAGGCCACTGTAATCAAAACAGCCTGGTACTGGCAGAAAAACAGGCACATGGACCAGTGGAATAGAACAGAGAGCTCAGAAGTAAACCTGATTCTCTATGGTCAATTAATATTTGACAAAGGATGCAGCAACATAAAATGGAGTAAAAGTAGCATCTTCAACAAGTAGTGTTGGGAGAATTGGACACCTATGTGCAAAAAAAAATGAAATTTGAATACCAACTTACACCATACACAAAAATAAATTCAAGGTGGGTAAAAGATTTAAATATAAGCCATGACACCATTAAAGTCCTAGAGGAGAATATAGGCAGTAAAATCTCAGATATTTCATGCAGCAACATTTTTACTGATATTTCCCCTAAAGCAAGGGACATAAAGGAAAGAGAAACAAATGGGATCTCATCAAAATAAAAAGCTTCTTCATGGCTAAAGAAAACAGTATTAAAATAAAAAGAGAACCAACTGTATGGGAAAACATATTTGGCAGTGTCACCTCAGACAAGGTTTTAATCTCCAAAATATATAAAGAATTTACATAACTCCACCGTAAGAAGACAAGCAACTCAATTTAAAATTGGGCAAATGACTTGAACAGACATTTCTCCAAGGAGGACATACAGAGGATCCAGAAACACATGAAAAGATGCTCAATATCGCTAGCTATCATAGAGATGCAAATTAAAACCACAATGAGATACCACCTCACTCCAGCCAGAATGGCCATCATAAACAAAGCAACAAACAACAAGTGTTGGAGAGCTTGTGGAGAAAAGGGGACCGTAGTGCACTGTTGGTGGGATTGCAGACTGGTACAACCACTATGGAAAGCAGTATGGAAATTTCTAAGGAAACCAAAAAATGGATCTGCCTTTTGACCCAGCAATTGCACTGCTAGTATATCCTAGGAACCCTGAAACACCAATCCAAAAGAACCTATGCACCCCAATGTTCATAGCAGCACAATTTACAATAGCCAAGTGTTAGAAGCAACCTAGGTGCCCATCAGTAAATGAATGGATCAAAAAACAATGGTACATTTACACAATGGAATTCTATGCAGCAGAAAGAAAGAAGGAGCTCATGCCCTACACGACAGCATGGATGGAATTAGAGAGCATTATGCTCATCGAAATAAGCCAGGAGGTGAAAGACAAATACCATATGATCTCACTTGTAACATGACCCAATCAACAAAAAAAAACATACAAGCATAATATAACCAAAGACACTGAAATTGAGAACAGGCTGACAGTCACCAGAGAGGAGAGGGGAGGGAATTTCAGGGGGAAAGGGGAAGGGTTTAGAGCAACAAGTATAAAAGACTTATGGACAAAACCTAGGGGGGGTGGAAATGGGAGGGAGCTGAGCAGGGTTGGGGTGGTGGGCTGGGATGGGAGTAGAAGACAGAAAACTGTACAAGAACAACAATTAATATAAAATAAAATTTAAGAAAAAGAAAAGGAAAAACAGTAAGTAACATAAAAGGGAGCCCTGATAAGATTAGCAGCTGACTTCTCAATGGAAACAGTCCAAGCCAGAAGGGAATATCAAGAA
This sequence comes from Anoura caudifer, assembly GCA_004027475.1. Lineage (NCBI taxonomy): Eukaryota > Metazoa > Chordata > Mammalia > Chiroptera > Phyllostomidae > Anoura > Anoura caudifer. Next base: position 13,707 of record PVKU01015834.1, on the reverse strand, counting down.
ATATACCAAGTAAGGAAAACAAGTAGCCAGCAACCAAGACTAGTTTATCCAGCAAGCCTCTCATTCAAAATAGAAGGTCAAATAAGGAGCTATCCAGACAAAAGAAGCCTCAAAAAATATACCTCTTCCAAACCAGCTTTGCAGGAGATGCTAAAGTATTTTCCTTAAGAACAGGAAGAAAAACAGTGAAAGGGAGAGGAACACAGGTATGAAAAAATGGCAATGAATAAGTATCTATCAATAATAACTTTAAAAGTAAATGGATTAAATGACCCAATGAAAAGACACAGAAAAAGAGAATGGATAAGAAAACATAAACCACACATATGCTACCAACAGGAGACCCACCTCAGAACAAAAGACCTACACAGACTGAAAGTGATGGACTGGAAACAAATATTCCAAGCACATGGACATGAAAAAAAAAAAAAAGCTAGGGTAGCAATACTCATATTGGACAGAATAGACTTCAAGAAAAGAACCATAAAAAGAAACCCAGAAGGTCACTTAATAATATTCAAGGGTAGAATCCATCAGGAAGACATAAACATAGTAAATATATATGCACCCAACACAGGAGCACAATTACACAAAGGAGCCAAATACACAAAGAAAATCTTCGTGGTCTTCAAGAAAGATATCAACAGCAACACAATTATAGTAGGAGATTTTTAACGCCCCAGAGTCAAACATGGAGAGATTTTCCAAACAAAATATCAAAAAAAGATATTATGGAATTGAACAATGCCCTAGACGAAATGGACTTAACTGATATATAGATAGCACTTCATCCCAAAGAAGCAAAATACACATTTTTTTCAAATGCTCATGAACATTTTCAGATAGACCACATGATAGGACTCAAAACAAGCCTCAAAAAATTTAAGAAAATTCAAATCATATCAAGCATTTTCTCTGACCACAAGGGACTGAAACTACAAACCAACTTCAAGAAAAAGAAAAACAACACTCAAAATCATGGAGATTGAATAGCATGCTATTAAACAATGAATGGGTTAAGAATGAGATTAAGGAAGAAATAAAAAAGTTTCTGGAAACAACTGAAAATGAACTCACAACAACCAAAAACTTACAGGACATAGCAAAGGCAGTCCTGAGAGGGAAGTGCATAGTGATACAGGCCTATCTAAAAATGACAGAAACATTTCAAACAAGCAACCTAACCCTACACCTACAAGAACTGGAGGAACAACAACAAAGGCAACGCAGAGCAAGTAGAAGGAAGGAAATAAGCAAGATCAGAGCAGAATTAAATGACATAGAGACTAAAAGCACAACTGTAAGGATCAATGAATCCAGGAGCTGGTTGTTTTTTTTTTAAAATATATTTTATTGATTATGCTATTACGGTTGTCCCATTTTCCCCCTTCATTCCCCTCCACCCTGCACACCCCCTCTCACCCACATCCGCCCACTTTAGTTCATGTCCATGTGTCATAAATTCTTTAGCTTTACATTTCCCACACTATTCTTGTCCCCCATCTATTTTCTACCCACTGTCTATGTTACTTGTTCTCTGTAACTTGTCCCCCCCTCTCCTCCTCCCACTCCCCTGTGGCAAACCCTCCATGTGATCTCCATTTCTGTGGTTCTGTTCTTGTTCTAGATCTTTGCTTAGTTTGGGTTTGTTTTAGGTGTGGTTGTTAATATCTGTGAGTTTGCTGTCTTTTTACTGTTCATATTTTTTATCTTCTTTTTCTTAGATAAGTCCCTTTAACATTTCCTATAATAAGGGCTTGGTGATGATGAACTCCTTTAACTTGACCATATCTGAGAAGCACTTTATCTTCCCTTCCATTCTAAATGACAGCTTTGCTGGATAGAGCAATCTTGGATGTAGGTCCTTGCCTTTCATGACTTGGAATACCTCTTTCCAGCCCCTTCTTGCCTGTAAGGTCTCTTTTGAGAAATCCGCTGACAGTCTGATTGGAACTCCTTTGTAGGTGACTGTCCCCTTATCCCTTGCTGCTTCTAGAATTCTCTCCTTCATTTTAATCTTGGCTAATGGAATTATTATGTGCCTTGGTGTGTTTCTCCTTGGGTCCACCTTCTTTGGGACTCTATGAGCTTCCTGGACTTCCTGGAAGACTATTTCCTTTGCCAGATTGGGGAAGTTCCCCTTTATTATTTGTTCAAATAAGTTTTCCATTTGTTGCTCTTCCTCTTCCTCTTTCTCTTCCTCTTCCGGTACCCCTATAATTTGGATGTTGGGATCTTTAAAGAAGTCCTGGAGGTTCCTAAGCCTCTCCTCATTTTTTTGAATTCTTGTTTCTTCTTTCTTTTCTGTTTGGTTGTTTCTTTCTTCCTTCTGGTCCACACCATTGATTTGAGTCCCAGTTTTCCTCCCATCTCTATTGGTTCCTTGTGCATTTTTCTTCATTTCACTTATTGTAGCCTTCATTTTTTCATCTAATTTGTCAGCAAAATCAACCAATTCTGTGAGCATCCTGATCACCAGGGCTTTGAATTGTGCATCTGATAGGTTGGCTATCTCTTTGTCACTTAGATAAATTGACTCTGGGGCTTTCATTTGTTCTCCAGTTTGAGCCATTTTTTTTCCGTTTTTTGTTTGTTTGCTTGTTTTGATCTAGTCACAGCTGTTATGTAGTGAGAGGTGGAGCCTTAGGTGTTCCCTAGGGCGGTGCAGCCCAGTTACTGGGTAGTGACACTGTATGTGGGGGCGGGGTCCGAGAGGGAAAATGGTAGGAGCTGGTTTTTTGAAAAGATAAAGAAAATCAACATGCCTTTAAAAAGACTCATGAAGAAAAAAAATGAATTTGGACTTCTGGCCAAGATGGAGACATACGTAGACATACTGTGCCTCCACATACAACCGAAAGAAGAACAACAACAATTTAAAAACAAAAATCAGCCAGAACTGACAGAAAACTGAACGGTATGGAAGTCCAACAAACAAGTGGTTAAAGAAGACACATTCATTCTGACCGGTAGGAGGGGTGGAGACAGGCAGCCAGGCAGAGAGAACCTGCAGCAAAGTGGTGGCTGGAGGACCCAGTGAGGCAGCGGGTTGTGGAGCCAGGTACATAAGGGTACAACTGGCTGGCAAGGCAGCAGCAGTCATACCCAGCCAGGTAGCAGATTGCAGATTGGGCAGTTCCACATTTGCATGCAGATAACCTGGGAGAAACAACTGGGGAGCAAAACAGACTATGCAACCAAGGGCTCCTGTGTGGGAAAATAAAGCCACAAACCACTGACTGAAAATACCTGTGGGGGTTGAGGCAGTGGGAGAAACTCCCAGGATCACTGGAGAGTTTCATCGGAGAGACCCACAGGGTCCTAGAATGTGCACAAACCCACCCATCCCACCATCTTCTGGGAATCAGTCCCAGAAGAGCCCAATGTCCTTGTGGGAACCGAGGGAAGTGACTGAAATCCAGCTCTCTTGAAATCCAGCAGAGAGCAGAGGAAGCGCCATTGTTTCCTCTTGAACCCCTTTCCCCACATATGGGGTCACAACATAGCCATGTGGATTATCCCACCCTGTGGAACACCTAAGGCTCTGCCCCTCACTATGTGACAGGCACATCAAGACAAAAAAAATGGCCCAAATGAAAGAACAGATCAATGATCCATAAAAAATACAACTAAGTTAAAAGAAGTAGCCAACCTATGAAATGCACAGTTGAAAACACTGGCAATCATGATGCTCACAAAATTGGTTGATTTCAGTCACAAATTAGATGAAAACATGAAGGCTACACTAAGGGAAATACAGTAAAATGTACAGGGAACCAATAGTGAAGGGAAAGAAAATGGGACTCAAATCAACAATGTGGACCAGAAGGAAGAAAGAAACATCCAATAAGAAAACAATGAAGAAACGAGAATTCAAAAACATTAGGAAAGACTTAGGAACCTCCAGGACATCTTTAAACACTCCAACATCTGAATTATAGGGGTACCAGAAGGAGAAGAGGAAGAGCAACAAGTGGAAATGTTATTTGAACAAATAATAAAGGAGAACTTTCCCAATCTGGCAAAGGAAATAGACTTCCAGGAAGTCCATGAAGCTCAGAGAGTCCCAAAGAAGTTGGAGCCAAGGAAGAACACACCAAGGCACATCATAATTACATTACTCAAGATTAAAATGATGGAGAGAATCCTAGAAGCAGCAAGAGAAAAGGAGACAGTTAGCTACAAAGGAGTTCCCATAAGACTGTCAGCTGAGTTCTGAAAAGAAACCTTACAGGCAAGATGGGGCTGGAAAGAAGTGTTTGAAATCTTGAAAGGCAAGGACCTACATCCAAGATTGCTCTATCCAGCAAAGCTTTCATTGAGAATGGAAGAGCAGATAAAGTACTTCTGAGAGAAGATCAAGTCAAAGAAGTTCTTTATCACCAAGCCCCTGTTATAGGAAACATTAAAGGGACTTATCTAAGAAAAAGAAGTTCAAAAATATGAACAGTAAAATGACAACAAACTCACAGTTATCATCAACCACACATAAAACAAAAACAAACCCAAACTAAGGAAATATCTAGAACAGGAACAGAAACACAGAAATGTAGATCACATGGAGTGTTAACAATAAGGGAGTGGGAAGGAGAGAGAGGGCAAAAAGATACAGAGAATAAGTAGAATAGATGGTAGGTGGAAAATAGACAGGGGGAGGGTAAGAATAGTTTAAGAGAGGTAGAAGCCAAAGAACTTACATGTAAGACCCATGGACATGAACTAAAGGGGGGAATGTGTGCGGGAGGGGTTGTGCAGGGCATAGGGGAGTGAAGGGGGGAAATGGGACAACTGTAATAGCATAATCAGTAAAATATTTTTAAAAAAGTAAAAAAGAGAGAGGACCCAAATAAACACAATCAGAATTGAAAGAGAAGAGATTACAACTGAAATCATAGAAACACACAGGATTGTAAGAAATTACTACGAACTATATGACAATCTGAAAACCTAGATGAAATGGGGAAATTTCTAGAAAAAATATAATCTATGGAAACTCAATAAAGAAGAAGCAGAAATTCTGATCAGAACAATAACACCTGATGAAGTTGAAACAATATTTTAAAAGCTTCTGACACACAAAAGTTATGGACCAGACAGTTTCGCAGGAGAATTTTACAAAGCATTTAAGGGGGAGCTAACCCCCATCCTCCACAGATTATTTCAAAAAATTCAAGAAGATGGAGACTCCCAAACTCTTTTTTTTTTTTTTGTAGCCAACATCATCCTAATCCCAAAATGAGATAGATATGTAACACAGAAAGAAAACTTCAGGCCAATACTGCTGATGAATATAGATGCTAAAATCCTCAACAAAATACTGGCAAACCACATCCAGCAATGTGTTTAAAAGATCATACAACATGACCAACTGGGATTCACCCCAGAAATGCAAGGATGGTACAGTATTTCCAAATCAATAAGCATAATACTCCACATAAACAAAATGAAAGACAAAAATCACATGATCATGTCAATAGATGCTGAAAAAGCATTTGATAAGGTATAGCACCCATTTATGATAAAAACACTCAGGAAAGTGGGAATAGAGGAAGCATTCCTCAATATAATGAAGGCCATATATCAGAGACCTACAGTCAATATCATATTCAATGGACAAAAACTTAGAGCTTTCCTACTAAGATCAGGAACAAGACAAGGATGCCCACTTTCACCACTCCTATACAACATAGTACTGGGAGTCCTAGCCACCACAATCAGACAGGAAAAAAATAAAAGACATCCAAATTGGAAAGGAGGAAACAAAACTGTCACTGTTTGCAGATGACAGGATTGTGTACATAGATAATCCTAGAGACTTCCCCCAAAAACCACTCAACATAATAAATGAATTTGGCAAATCAGCTGGATACAAAGTCAATACTCAGAAAGCAAAAGCATTTTTGTATATCAACAATGAAACGTCAGAAACTGAAATCAGGAAAAAACATCCCATTGATATAGCAACAAGAAAAATAAAGGAACTAGGAATAAAGCTAACCAGGCGGTAAAAGATTTGTACTCAGAAAAATATATAACACTGAAGAAAGAAATTAAGGAAGACACAAACAAATGGAAGCGCGTACCATACTCATAGATTGGAAGAATTGACATCATCAAAATGGCCATACTATGCAAAGCGATTTATAGATTCAATGCAATCCCTATTAAAGTACCCATGACACATTTCACATATATTGAACAAACATTTCAGAAATTTATATGGAACCATAAGTGACCCAAATAGCTGCAGCAATTTTTAGAAAGAAAAACAAAGCAGGTACTGTGATTACAGTACCTGATAGCAAACTGTATTACAAGTCCACTGTAATCAAAACAGCCTGGTACTGGCATAAAAACAGGCATATACACCAATGGAACAGAACTGAGAGCCCAGAGACATACCCAAGACTCTATAGTCAATTAATATTTGACAAAGGGGGAAGAAGCATAAAATGGAGTAAAAATAGCCTCTTCAACAAATGGTGTTGGGAGAACTGGACAGTTACATGCAGAACAATGAAACTTGATCACCAACTTACACTATACACAAAAATAAATTTAAGGTGGATAAAAGACTTAAATATAAATCATAACACCATAAAAGTCCTAGATGAAAACATTGGCAGGAAAATCTTACACATTCCATGCAGCAACATGGATATGTCTCCTAAAGCAAAGGACATAAAGGAAAGAACAAACAAATGGGATCTCATCAAAATAAAAAGCTTCTGCATGGCTAAAGAAAACAGTATTAAAATAAAAAGAGAACCAACTGTATGGGAAAACATATTTGCCAATGATACCTCAGACAAGGGTTTAATCTCCAAAATATATAAAGAACTCACATGACTCCACTCTAAGAAGACAAGCAACCCAATTAAAAAATGGGCAAAAGGCTTGAACAGACACTTCTCCAAGGAGGACATACAGGGGGCACAGAGACACATGAAAAGATGCTCAATATCACTAGCCATCAGAGAGATGCAAATTAAAACCACAATGAGATACCACCTCACACACATCAGAATGGCCAACATGAACAAATCAACAAGCAAGTGTTTGAGAGGATGGAGAGAAAAGGGAACCCTAGTGCACTGTTGGTGGGAATGCAGACTGGTGCAGTCACTGTGGAAAACTGTATGGAATTTCCTCAGAAAACTGAAAATGGATCTGCATTTTGATCCAGCAATTCTGCTGCTGGGATTATGCCCTAAGTGCCCTGAAACACCAATGCAAAAGAACCTATGCACCCCAATGTTCACCAAAGCACAATTTACAATAGCCAAGTGCTGGAAGAAACCTAAGTGCCCATCAGGAAATGAGTGGACCAAAAAACTATGGTACATTTAAACGATGGAATTCTGCAGAGCAGAGAGAAAGAAAAAGCTTAGACCTTTTGCAACAGCATGGATGGAACTGGAGAGCATTATGCTAAGTAAAATAAGCCAAGCAGTGAGGGACAAATACCATATGATCTCACCTTTAACTGGAACATAATCAACAGAAGAAAAAAAGCAAACAAAATATAACCAGAGTCACTGAAAATAAGAGGAATCTAACAATAGCCAGAGGGGAGGAATGGGGACAAAAGGGAGAAGGGTTTTCAGGAACTAATATAAAGGACACATGGACAAAACCAACTGGAAGGGTGGAAGCAAGGGAGGGAGATGGGATTGGAGGGGGAGAGGATAGGTGTAGGGAGAAAATACAGACAACTGTAAATGAATAAAAATAAAATAATTTTTAAAAATATGGGTAAAGGACTTGAACAGACACTTCTCCAAGGAGGACATAGAGAGGGCTCAGAGACATATGAAAAGATGCTTCGCATCACTAGCAATAAGAGAGATGCAAATTAAAACCACAACGAGATACCACTTCAGACCAGTGACAATGGCCATCATAAGCCAATCAATAAACAACAAGTGTTGAAAAGGATGTGGAAACAAAGGAGGGAGATGGGTTTGACTGGGCTGGGCGGTACTGGTGGGAGGTAAGTAAAGATAAGTGTAACGGAACAACAATAAAATAGTTAAAAAATGAAAAAAGAAAAGGGTGTGGAGAAAAGGGAATCCTAGAGCAATGTTGGTGGGAATGCAGACTTGTGCATCCACTGTGCATATCAGTGTGGAATTTCCTCAGGAAACGAAAAATGGAACTGCCTTTGATCTGGCTAGTCCGCTGCTGTGATTATACCCTAAGAACCCTGAAACACCAGTTCAAAAGAACCTGTGCACCCAATGTTCATAGCAGCACAATTCACAATAGCCAAGTGCTGGAAACAACCTAAGTGCCCATCAGTGAATGAATGGATCAAAAACTCCATGATACATTTAAACTATGGAATACTATGCAGTAGAAAGAAATTAGGAGCTCCTACCCTTTGCAACAATATGGATGGAACTGGAGACCATACTGCTAAGTGAAATGAGCCTGATGGTGAAAGACAAATACCATTTGATCCCACCTATAAGTGGAACCTAATCAACAAAACCAACAAACAAGCAAAATACAATCAGAGACTTTGAAATTAAGAACAATGTGACAGTAACCAGAAAGGAGTTGGGAGGGGACAATGGTTGGGGGAAGGGGGAGGGTTTTCTAGAACATACATAAAGGACACATAAACAACACCAAAGCGGGGTAGGATCAAGGTTGGGAGGTGGGGATTGTTGGGCTGGGGGAAGTGTTGGAGGAAAAAATGGAGAAAAGGATTCTTAAACAACATTAAAAAAGAAAAAAGGAAGAACAAAAAGAAATTATGTATAGAGTATGATGTCATCCACAATTGCTGACAGTTTTCTTTCTTTATTTAGATGCATTTTATCGATATTTCTTTTTTGATGACTATGTCTAAGTATTCCATTGTTATTTTTAATAATAGTAATGAGAGTAGCTAGTCTTCAGATGTTCTGCATCTTAAAAATGTTTTCATTATTTCACAATTGAGCATTAAGTTAGCTGTGAAGTGGTATATGAGACCTTTCCTTCTATTAGCATTCATTGAAAATTGTTTATCAGTAATGCATATTTAGTTCCTCAAAGGCTTTTCCTGTATCTCTCAAATAATCATGATCCTTGTTTTTTGTTTTATATGTAATAAATCACTTTGATTGTTTGCTAAATATTGAGACATTTCATGCATCAGTGTAAAATACACAACTGGTGGAGGTACAAAATCATTTAAAAAAATTTATTGAATCTGGTTTGCTACTGTTTTGTTGAGGATTTTAACCCGGACATTTATCAACAATATAGGCTTGGAAGTCTCTCTCTCTCTCTCTCTTTCTCTTCTGGCAATGTCTTTATATACTTTTGATATCAGAGTAATGCTAGCCTCATAAATTACACTTGGTAATATACTTTCTCAATTTATTAATTATTTTAAAATAGGTGTTAGAATTCCCCTGTAAATCTATCTGATCCTGGGCTTTTATTCATTGGGTGTTGTGATTACTGTTTCAAATTTGTTGCTGGTAATTGTTTTGTTAAGAATATGTAATTCTTACTGGTTGAGCATTTAAAGGGTGCATTTTCTAAAACTTCCCCATTTTCTTAAGTTGTCACATAAATTGAATATAATTGTTGTTATTTCTCAAGAATTCTTTGTGCTTTTGTGGTGTTGATGGTAGCTTGTCTCTTTTTCTCATTTTATCTATTTATGTTTTCTCTATTTACTGCTTGATGAGTCTTACTAGAGGCTTTTCCATTTTATCATTTCTTTTTTTAAATTTTTTTAATTCTATTTTAATTGTTGTTCTTGTACAGTTTTCTGTCTTTTATTCCCATCCCAGCCCACTGCCCCAGCCCTCTCCACCTCCCTCCCATTTCCATCTCCTATAGTTTTTGTCTATGTGTTCTTTATACTTGTTCCTGTAAACCCTTCCCATTTTCCCCTGATATTCAGGCCCCTCTCCACTTTGGTGACTGTCAGCCTGTTCTCAATTTCAGTGTCTTTGATTATGTTATGCTTTTTTGTTTGTTTTGTTGATTAGGTTCCTGTTAAAGGTGAGATCATATGCTATTTGTATTTCACTGCCTGGCTTATTTCACTTACCATGATGCTCTCCAGTTCCATCCATGCTGTTGTAAAGGGTAGGAGCTCCTTCTTTCTTTCTGCTGCATAGAATTGCATTGTGTAAATGTACCATACTTTCTTGGTCCATTCATTTACTGATGGGCACCGAGGTTGCTTCCAACACTTGGCTGTTGTAAATTGTGCTGCTATGAACATTGGAGTGCATAGGTTCTTTTAGATTGGTGTTTCAGGGTTCCTAGGATATACTGCTAGAAGTGGGATTGCTGGGTCAAAAGGTAGATCCATTTTTAGTTTTCTTAGAAAATTCCATACTCTTTTCCATACTGGTTGCACCAGTCTGCAATCCCACCAACAGTGCACTAGGGTCCCCTTTTCTCCACAACGTCTCCAACACTTGTTGTTTGTTACTTTGTTTACGATGGCCATTCTGACTGGTGTGAAGTGGTATCTCATTGTGGTTTTAATTTGCATCTCTCTGATACCTAGCAATACTGAGCATCTTTCCATAAGTCTCTGGATCCTCTGTATGTCCTCCTTGGAGAAGTGGCTCTTCATGTCCTTTGCCCATTTTTTTAATTGGGTTGCTTGTCTTCTTAGAGTGGAGTCGTGTGAGTTCTTTATACATTTTGGAGATTAAACCCTTGTCTGAGGTATCATTGGAAAATATGTTCTCCCATACAGTTGGCTCTCTTTTTATTTTAATACTGTTTTCTTTAGCCATGCAGAAGCTTTTTATATTGATGAGATCCCATTTTTTTATTCTTTCCTTTATGTCCCTTGCTTTAGGGGACATATCAGTAAAAATGTTGCTGCATGATTTATCTGAGATTTTCCAGCTTATGTTCTCCTCTAGGACTTTAATGGTGTCACAGCTTATATTTAAATCTTTTATCCACCTTGAATTTATTTTTATGTATGGTGTAAGTTGGTGCTCGAGTCTCATTTTTTTTTCCACGTACCTGTCCAGTTCTCCCAACACAACTTGTTGAAGAGACTATTTTCACTCCATTTTATGTTGCTGCCCCTTTTGTCTCTAATTGACTGTAGAGACTTGGGTTTATTTCTGGGCTCTCTGTTCGGTTCCACTGGTCCATGTGCCTGTTTTTATGCCAGTACCAGGCAGTTTTGATTACAGTGGCCTGTAATACAGTTTGATATCAGGTACTGTGATCCCTCCTACTTTGCTCTTCTTTCTCAAAATTGCTGCAGCTATTTGAGGTCATTTATGGTTCCATATACATTTTTGAAGTGTATGTTCTATATCTGTGAAATATGCCGTTGGTATTTTAACAGGTATTGCATTGAATCTATAAATTGCATTGGATAGTATGGACATTTTGATGATGTTAATTTTTCCAATCCTTTAACATGGTATATGTTTCCATTTGTTTGTGTCTTCCTTGATTTCTTTCTTGAGTCTTTTCTGTATACAGGTCTTTTACCTTCTTGGTTAGGTTTATTCCTAGGTATTTTATTTTTCTTTTTGCTATATCAAATGAGTTTTTTTTTATTTCTGCTTCTACTCTTTCATTGTTGGTATACAAAAATGCCTTTGATTTCTGGATATTGACTTTCTATCCTGCTGTTTGGCCAAATTCATTTATTAGGTCGAGCAGCTTTTTGGCCAAGTCTATAGGATTTTCTATGTACACTATCATGTCATCTGCAAACAATGATAGCTTTGTTTCCTCCTTTCCAATTTGGATGTCTTTTATTTCCTTTTCTTGTCTTATCACTGTGGCTAAGACTTCCAATACTTTGTTGAATACAAGTGGTGAAAGTCAACAACCTTGTCTTGTCCCTGATCTTAGTGGAAAACATTTTAGTTTTTGCCTGTTGAGTATGATGTTGGCTGTAGGTCTCTCATATATGGCCTTTATTATGTTGAGGAATGCTTCCTCTATTCCCACTTTGCTGAGTGTTTTTATCATAAATGGGTGCTGTAGTTTATGAAATATTTTTTCCAGATGTATTGACATGTTCATGTCATTTTTGTCTTTGCTTTTCTTTATGTGATGTATTACATTTACTGAGTTGTAAATATTGAACCATCCTTCCAACCCTGGGATGAATCCCACTGGTCATGGTGTATAATCTTTTTAGTCTATTGTTCGATGCAGTTTGCCAATATCTTTTTTTTTGAGGATTTTAGTGTGTATGTTCATCAGCAATATTTGCCTGAAGTTTTCTTTCTTCGTTGTATCTTTATCTGGTTTTGAGATTATGATGATGCTGGCTTCATAAAAAGTGTTTGGGAGTTTCCACCATTTTTGATTTTTTGGAATAGTCTGTGAAGGATAGGGCTTAGCTCTTTCTTAAATGCTTTGCAGAATTCTCCTGTGATACCATCTGGTCCAGGGCTTTTGTGTGTCGGGAGTTTTTTGATTACTGCTTCAATTTCATCTGCTGTTATTGGTCTGTTCAGGCTTTCTGCTTCTTCTTCATTGAGTTTTGGAAGACTATATTTTTCTAGAAACTTGTCCATTTCACCTAGGTTTTCAAATTTCTTGGCACACAGATATTCATAGTAATTTCTTACAATCCTTGGTATTTGTGTTGTGTCAGTTGTAATCTCTCTTTTTCATTTCTGATTGTGTTTATTTGGGCCCTTTCTCTTTTTTTCTTGACGGGCCTTCTTAAAGGCTTCTCAATTTTGTTTATCTTTTCAAAGAACCAGCTCCTGGATTCATTGATCCTTAGGATTGTGCTTTTAGTATCTATGTCATTTAATTCTACTCTGATCTTGGTTATTTCCTTCCTTCTACTTTCTCTGGGATGTCTTTGTTGTTCTTCCTCGAATTCTTGTAGTAGGAGGATTAGGTTGTTTGATTGAAATGTTTCTATCTTTTTTAGGTAGGCCTCTATCTCTGTGAACTTCCCTCTGAGGACTGCCTTTGCTGTGTCCCATAAGTTTTGAGTTGTTGTGAGTTCATTTTCATTTCTTTCCAGAAACTTTTTGATTTCTTCCCTAATTTCATTCTTGACCCAATCATTGTTTAATACCATGCTATTCAATCTCCATGATTTTGAGTGTTTTGGGTTTTTCCCCTTGGGGTAGTTTTCTAGTTTCAGTCCCTTGTGGTCAGAGAAAATGCTTGGTATGATTTCAATTTTCTTGAATTTGTTGAGGCTTGTTTTGTGTCCTATCATGTAGTCTACCTTTGAAAATGTTCCATGTGCATTTGAAGAGAATGTGTATTTCGTTTCTTTGGGTTGAAGGGCTCTATATATATCAGTTAAGTCCATTTTACCTAGGGTATTGTTCAATGCCACAATATCTTTGTTGATTTTTTGTTTGGGAGATCTGTCCATTTTTGACAGTGGAGTGTTAAAGTCCCCTAGTATAATTGTGTTGCTGTCAATATCTTTCTTGAAGTCCTCTAAGATTTTCTTGATGTATTTGTGTGCTCCTATGTTGGGTGCATATATATTTACAATGATATATTTACAATGTTTCTGTCTTTTTGGCGGATTCTTCTCTTCAATATTGTGAAGTCACCTTTTTTTTTTTTTTTTTTTTTTTTTTTTTTTTTTTTTTTTTTTTTTTTTTTTTTTTTTTTTTTTTTTTTTTTTTTTTTTTTTTTTTTTTTTTTTTTTTTTTTTTTTTTTTTTTTTTTTTTTTTTTTTTTTTTTTTTTTTTTTTTTTTTTTTTTTTTTTTTTTTTTTTT
>PVKU01015833.1:0-16787 GCA_004027475.1 Anoura caudifer | reverse complement strand
TTTAACACATCTAAGCTACCAGCCAAAGGCTATAGATATGTTAAAGGACCATGCCATGGATTAGCAGCTCTGCATGTCCCTGCTCCATGTGTCCCTTCCCCCAACTCATACCTGTGGGGGAAGGGGTGAGGATATCTTATATGTCCCTCTAATATTTCCTGGACACCCTGAGTTCTGGGCCCCATTCCAACTCCCTTTTTGGGGCCCCCCTCTTGGCTGCACCCTGTTACAAAACAAGAGAGCCCTCAGCAGCATCTCAGGCTTTGTCCAGTGAACACGGAGTCATCACAATGCTGTGTGTATGGTCTGGGTCTCAAACTACCTGAAATACTTAAAAAAAAATTGAACTACTATATTTGTAAATATGATTTATTTTATTTTATAAGTTAATACATGTTGTTAGATCTTGTTTGGGTATTTCAAATAAAATCTGTATACTTAAGCAATTGAACATCTGAGATAATCCAGCTGCATTAAAATTGTCATTGTAGTTTAGCATGTCCAAAGCAATTTGATTAAATATTTAATTATGTTAGATGTTTGAATAAGAATTTGAGCTGAAAGCACATTCCCCCCCCCCAGATTACTACATATTAAAAGCAAAATAAGATCTATATGGCAAACAAAGTCTTCAGAAAATATAATGCTAAGTTTAATCAAAGAAATATTGACTAAACCCCAAGTATTAGATAGAACTTCTGTTGTTGTACAAAATCCCCTTCTGTATTACTCCAGTATTTTTTCTTCCTCTAGCTCAGGCTAACTCAGGCCAAAAGTGAATCCTGTGCTCAGTAGATGGGCGCAAATCTAAACAATGTCAGTGCCAATGCCTGTATTTGTAGTGCCACCTAGTGTTAAAGGAGGGTAATAACACTTTTATGAGTCAAGGGTGAGACATGAAACCCATTTCAATGACGCTATTATCAAATCTCCAAGTGCTTAAGTCTTGAAACTTTTGGAAATCATAAAGTTCCCCCCTGGTGTTTCATGGAATTTTGTCTTTCCTTTTATATATTCTCACAGCACATCCATTCATATTACTGAACATATATTTGTCTTTGGGGAGTTAGGAAAGTTCCTGTCTTCAAAAAGCTGGTGTTCTAACGGAATTCTTATTCCTGTCATTGTATGTACCACAGCTGGTTCATAATGGAATCATTTATATATTTCACTCCTCCTACTGCCTGTGAGCTTTGATTCCTCCAAAGTGCTTTTTACTAAAAGGTTTTAGAGAGTCAGGGTTCAAAATGCACATGGAATTAAATAGATTTGCAGAAAAGAATGTTAAGTGTAATTTATGAATCAATTAATATGATAGTTTTAATGAGCTGCTTTTCTCTCAGGATTTTTGATCAACAATTATTCTGTTTTGTCTATTCTATGCTGGAAATTACCCCAATGTACACTTTCTGACTAAATGAAGATATAAAGAATTTTTCTTCTTTTGTGTGAGAGTGATAGTATGCTTATAAAAGGGAATTTAAAAAATTATTTGTTATTAAGTCAACTTTTACACTGTATTTTATGCCTTAATTTATCAAATGTAATATGTCAGGTGAGAAAAAGTGTTCAGATACTATGTTTATCAAACATCATTGTCCACAAACATCATGTTATACTTTTCAGAATGTGATTTATGAATCTTGAACATGTGTAAAACTAATTAAAATAAGTTATATTGTTTTTTAAAGGGTAATTAACACTGGATGACCTGGAGTAGGAATAAAGAGACAATAAAATCTTTTATTTGATCCTGAGAGTCCTGATATATCCTCCATTTGAAGGAATCTCACTTACCAGTCTTAAAAATATGAAAGATATCAATTAGGTTGATAATGAAGAAGCTAGCCTGTATAAATTTCATGTATTTGAAGCTCATGCAAGTATAAAATGGAAAAACACTTTATGGTGTTTTGGCTTCCAAAATGATGTGTGCCTCCTAAGCCTTGGAACCTGTGAATATGGTGTATTACATGGCAAAAGGGAATTAAGAGTATTTATAAACTGACCTTAACATAGGAAGATTCTTCTGGATTGCCAGGTGGGGCCAATGTAATCAAAGGTCCTCAACAGTGAAAGAGAAACCGAGATATGGCTGCATGAGAAAGACTCAGATTGACTTTGTTGGTTTTGAAGATGAAGGAAGAGGGCTGGGAGTGAGGGCAACCTCAATAAGCAAGTTAATGCAAGGAAAACAAATTTTGTTAAGAGGTTTCAGAAAGGAATGCAGCCTTGCTGACACCTTGATGTCTGTGTTGTTTTATGCCACTAGGTCTGTGGTAATTTGTTATATCAGCAGTGTGAAACTAGCACATGCCTAGACCCCCTCACCAAAGAATGATATACACTTTGTTATATGCTGGTATTAGAATTTAACTGCAGAACCTTGGCCAAGATGGGGGTGTAGGTAGACATAATGTGCCTCCTCACACAACCAAAAGAAGGAAAACAACAACAAATTTAAAAACAAAAAACATCCAGAACTGACAGAAAATTGAACCGTATGGAAGTCTGACAACCAAGGAGTTAAAAAAGAAACATTTATCCAGATGGGTAGGAGGGGTGGAGACAGGCAGCTGGACAGAGAGGACTCATGGAAACGTGGCATCTGGAGGACCCGGACAGTCAAGGTGGCAGCTGGCAGAGCAGGTGCTTCTCCATTTGCATGCAAATAAACCAGGAGGAAAAACTGGGGAGCGAGACAGACCGAGCAACCCCAGGTTCCAGTGTGGGAAAATAAAGCCTCAAAACCTCTGACTGAAAACATCTGTGGGGTTTAAGGTGTCAGGAGAAACTCCCAGCCTCACAGGAGAGTTCGTTGGAGAGACCCACAGGGCCCTAGAATGTGCACAAACCCATCCTCCTGGGAATGAACACCAGAAGGGCCCAAATGCACGTGGGTAGTAGAGGAAGTGACTGAAAGCCACCCGAGAGCTGAGCAAGTGGTATTGTTCCCTCTCAGACCCCTCCCCAACACAGAGCCACAGCACAGCAACATGGGTTGCCCCACCCTGGTGAATACCTAAGGCTCCACCCTTTATTATGTAACAGGCATGCTAAGACAAAAAAAAAAAAAAAGTGGTCCAAATGAAAGAACAGATCAAAGCTCCAAAAAAAATACAACTAAGCAATGAAGACATAGCCAACCTATACAATGCACAGTTCAACACACTGGTAATCAGGATACTCCCAGAAATGGTCGAGTATAGTCGCAAAGTAGAGGAAAAATTGAAGGCTATGAAAAGTGAAATAAAGGAAAATGCATAGGGAACCAACAGTGACAGGAAGGAAACTGGGACTCAAATCAATGGTTTGGCCCAGAAGGAAGAAATAAACATTCAACCAGAACAGAATGAAGAAACAAGAATTTAAAAAAATGAGGAGAGGCTTAGGAACTTCCAGGACAACTTCAAATGTTTCAACATCTGAATCACAGGGGTATCAGAAGGAGAAGAGGAAGAGCTATAAATTGAAAACTTATTTGAACAAATAATAAAGGAGAACTTCTCCATCTGGCAAAGGAAATAGACTTCCAGGAAGTCCAGGAAGGTCAGAAAGTCCCAAAGAAGTTAGACCCAAGGAGGAACACACCAAGGCACATCATTATTACATTAGTTAAGATTAAAATAAAGGAGAGAATTCTAGAAGCAGCAAGGGATAAGGGGACAGTCACCTACAAAGGAGTTCCCATTAGACTGTCAGCGGATTTCTCAAAAGAGACCTTACAGGCAAGAAGGAGCTGGAAAGAAGTATTTCAAGTCATGAAAGTCAAGGACCTACATCCAAGATTGCTCTATCCAGCAAAGCTGTCATTGAGAATGGAAGGGAAGATAAAACGCTTCTCAGATAAGATCAAGTTCAAGGAGTTCATCATCACCAAGCCCTTATTATATGAAATGTTAAAGGGACTTATCTAAGAAAAAGAAGATAAAAAATAGGATAGTAAAAAGACAGCAAACTCACAGATATTAACAACCACACCTAAAACAAAAGCAAACTAAGCAAACAACTAGACCAGGAGCAGGAAGACGGAAATGGAGATCACACGGAGGGTTTGCAACAGGGGAGTGGGAGGAGGCAAAAGGGAGAAAAGGTACAGAGAACAAGTAGCATAGACGGTGGGTAGAAAATAGACAGGGGGAGGGCAAGAATAGTGTGAGAAAAGTAGAAGCTAAAGAACTTATGACACATGGACATGAACTAAAGGGGTGAATGTAGTTGGGAGGGGGTATGAAGGGTGGAGGGGAATGATGGGGGAGAAATGGGACAACTGTAATAGCATAATCAATAAAATATAATTTAAAAAAGAAAAAAGGAAAAGAAAATAGACAGGGGGAATAGTAGAAGAAATGTAGCAGCCAAAGGAATTATATGTATGACTCATGGACACGAACTAAGTGGGGGGAATGTGGGTAGGAGGGTGTGTGCAGGGCACAGAGAAATAAAAAGGGGAATTGGGACAACTGTAATATCATAATCAATAAACTATATTTAAAAAAAGAATTAGACTGCAATTGTCAACTAAGGAATCTAGGTACAGCTATCTAATCCAGACAACACATAGCAATATGTGGAAAAGTTCCTCAATGGAGGATTTGGTGACATGAAATGAATGATGTATTAAGAAACATCAAACCCCCACTATGAAAGAAGAAAAATTATATTCATATACATGCATATATACATATATATCTTAAGTCTCTTACTGCTGCAAGCTTTGTTTCCTTTGAAGTGCTTCATTACTAAAAGGTTTTGCATAGAGTCATGTTCAAAAATGCATATGCAATTAAATAGGTATGCAGAACAGAATGTTGAACATTATATATATATATATATATATACACACGTAGAGAGAGAGAGGTTTTGAAATAAATGACATATATTATGAAATAAATTGTTCACTCCTGATATCAGAAATGAATAAATATATCATGTAGCAGAGAAAAGATCTTGGTTAGTTATTTCCAATCTGCATTTGCCTTTTTCTTTGCTTTCTAAGTGATACTGAATCTCCTCCAGATTTCCAATGGTCCTCATCTGGTCTGTGATGCAATACCATTTTCATGTACCAGAAACTTCATCGCAATTCATGAAAGATTCTCAGTATGTGAAATTTTAATTGCTCCCAGACCTTATCATCAATAGTTTTATAAGGCTCTGCTTCCTCCAACAGGCTCCAGAGAATGCGAACCTCGTGCGGTGCCTATGATCTCAGAATGACTTTGCTTTCCTCTCTCTCGGTGCATCACCTCTGTGCTGAGTCCTGCTCTTTGTGCTGAGTCCTGTTTCCATGAGCACCCATGATGAAGTTGAGAGGGCCAAGTTAAATCCTTTGAGGTAATGTCAGGTCATGAGCAGAAGCTCCACTTCTGTTTTCACATAGCGGGGAGCTTTTTGATGTTCCTCCCCATGTGTGCAGGGTCTTAAGTTGCCCCTTTACACACAAAGCCTTTTCCTGTACTTCACCATTTGAAACAGTTCCTTAGGCTATGGTCAACACATAAGATTAGATTACACACATCAGTATTAATATGTGTGCTGTGCATGGTGAAGGAAAGGTTTTCAGACTTGTCAGTGATCCTGTGCATTCAGAGAAGTTGGATACTAAGTCCCTCCGCGCTGTTCACCAACTCGTGAGTGGGAACAGGTGTGGAGGTTTAGTGATCTGTTCGGAGCTCTGACTTCCCTGGCAGGGAAGGAGTGATGACTGTCACACAGTCTATGTCCTTCTAAAAGAATCCTGTGTGTTTGTCTTCAATGAGCTGAACACAGGCTATGTTGTCCCCTCTACCTCTGTACCATCTTTTGTGCAGTTTCTTTACTCTAGAGAAGTGACTCGCCATGTAATAATTTTGAAAAAGTAAGGCCTTGGATCCAAGATGGTGGAGTAGATGGAAATTACATCACCTTCTCCAAGGACCAAACCAGAATTACAACTAAATTGTAGAACCATTGACTTTAATAAACAATGGGAGACTAGCTAAACAGAGGTATTATAACCAAGAATTTCCAGAAGTAGCCACATGGAGACTGTTAAGATGGGCAGAGGAAAAAGGGGCTGGTCTCACGGTCGTGTGCAGCAATTCAGAATCCAGAGGGATATCTCAGCTGCAAAGGTTCCTCCCTGAGGAGTGGGAAATCTCAAAGCCATGCTGGGCACCCAGCCAGCAGCACCAGAGCCAGGGAGAGGAGGCCACCTAATATACCTGGCTGTGAAAATCGGTGGGGATTCCCTTTGCCAGGGAGAGATGGTAGTATGCTGGAAACCTAGTGCCCTCTTAAAAGGCCAATATACAAAATCTCATTCATGGCCACTCACTGTGGTCTCTGGTAGAGGGAAAGGCAACGCAAAGCAGACTGAAGTCACATAGGGAGAGACTGGTTAGCGTGGCTTCTGGCAGAGGGCTGAAGAGGCAGCCACCAAGCTCCCTGTGCTTTCTGTCTCCCACACCACACAGAGGTGCCATCTTTCCTGGATGGAGCACTCCCCTGCATACGGCATCTGCTGGAGGGATAAACTAGCCCCACCCACCTGATTGCTTGTGGCCCTGATCTGCAGAGGAGTCAGCAGCTGTGGCCAGCCTGGGTCCACAGTGCACACTTTCTTGGAGGGCTCTTGGGGAGGTCCAAGCAGACTCACGGGGTGGCAGACACACACAGGGACTGAGTTGTGTGGCTCTACAGCGAGCGCTATTTTCTGCTGCATACCTGACTGGTGGCACTTCCCCTAGGAGAGATCCACCAGCTGCACCCTACTGACTCCCCATGACCCCCGCCCCCAGCCAAGCTCACAGCACTGGAGGAGTTGGCTGACTGTGGCCAGACTGAGCCTCGGTTCCGACTTCCTTGAAGGGCTCTTGAGGAGATCTGGAAAGACTCACGGGATGGCAGAGATGCACAGAGGGAGACTAAATTATGTGGCTCTAAAGGGAGGACCATTTCTCATTTGCACACCTGACCAGCATCACCATTCCTGTGCATAGCCCTCCCTTCACTGGCCAAATCCTGTCCTATTTTAGCCTGATGAACTCTGCTGACCTAACCCTGATGACTCCTTGAGACCCGGTCCCACTGCAAAGGTCCACGGGCCCAGGGGGGAAGTACTGGCCGTGGTGTACACCAAGGCATTATCCGAATGACCTCAGACCCAGAACTGGTGCTAAATTTGAATCTGTGTCGACCTGGTGAACAATACTTGTCCTTATCTGGTTACTCACTAAAAACCTACCTCACGCAATTTGTATACTGCCAGAGAGCTTTGGCATCTTCCAGTGACTGAGCTTTATAGGGAACTAGCAGGCAGAGTAGGATTTTGAGATGCCTCTGGGCTGGGTACTGGTGGAAGCTGACCTTGGTATGCAGCTTGGCCTCTCCCATGTGCTTCCAGGCCCAGCAGAGACAGCCGCAAATTGGGATCACTTTGTAGCTCTAAACAGGTAGCACAGGGCTGGTGACAGGCACAGGCAGTGTCTGACATAGACCTGCACCAGAGTTCCTTCAAAGAGGTTCCAGAACCAACACACCCAGCGGCAGGCTTTAGACCACATGAGAGCATGACCCAAACACCTCCACAAGCAGCTCACCCAGCAGGAGATCTCGGCAGGCACCAGGCCCTGCTGGGGCAACTTCTGTTTTGTAGGGCCAAGCCCCTGAACAGCAGCCATGCACTGTGGTCGGGGTCAGTCCTCATAGTCAGCCCACACAAGGCGCATTCCTAGAGAGCCAAGCTCAAGTTACCAGGGAGCCTGTGCCACTGAGTCTTACAGGACATCTACTACATAAGGCCACCATCTCAAGACTGGGAGACATAACAGATCTACCTAATACACATAAACAAATTCAGGGAGGCAGCCATAATAGGAAGACAAAGAAACATGTTCCCCCCAAAAGGAACAGGAGAAATTCTTTCAAAAAAGCTAAATGGAATGGAGGCAAGCAATCTACCACATACAGAGTTCAAAACAAGGGCTATCAGAACGCTCAAAAATCTTAGAGGAAGAATGGAGGAACTCAGCAAGAACATCAACTGAGAGGTAGCAAGCATAAAAAAATGATATAGAGAAACCATAAAAAGGGTCATTCAGAAATGAAGAACACAATATCAGAAATGAAAAATATAGTAGAAGGAAGAACGACTGATTATATAAAGCAGAGGATTGAATCAGTGATTTGGAAGATGAATGGCAGAAAATATTCAATCAGAACAGCAAAAAGAAAAAAGAATTTGAAAAAATAAGGATAGTTTAAGGTCTCTTGAACTGGACAAAATTAATATAACAACATTTGCAGCATAGTGGTACCAGAAGGAAAAGAGAAAGAGCAAGGGATTGAAAACTGTTTGAAGAAATAATGACTAAGACCTTTCCTAACCTGGTGAAGGAAAAGACACACAAGTCCAGGAAGCTCAGAGACACATTATAATTAAAATGGCAAAGGTTAACTACAAAGAGAGAATCTTAAAAGCAGCATGAGAAAGACTGTTAGTTACCTACAACAAACATCCTGTAAGACTGCCAGCTTAAGTGCTCAAAAATATTTTAGGCCAGGAAGGATTGTCATGAAATATTCAAAGTAATGAAAAGCAAGGACCTACAACCAAGACTACTCTATCCAGCAAAGTGATCATTTAAAATTGAAGGAGAAATAAAGAGCTTCCCACACAAGAAAAAGCTAAAGGAGTTCATCATCACTGTACCAGTATTACAAGAAACTGAAGGTCTGTGATGGTAAGTGATTTGGCCAAGGTCATAGCAACAGTAAATAGCAGAAAGAGGATTCAAATTTAGTTCTGTTTTGACTAAAAGGGCTTTTGATTTCTAATACTCCCTCCTGTGAAAATCAAAGCAGCTGTAAGAGTGGTCCCTTTGCAATCTCCATGGACATTTAGCCCTTAGGCTGGACCGCACGTGCTGGTTCTTCAAATCTTAGCCAGCCTGGAATTACAACACAACCTTGGTCTGGGTCAGCATGAACTCAACTTGAAAGGGGTGTTGTGCAGTCTGGTTTCCAATCCAAACAGCTGAGAAGCAGGGAATGTGCTTGCTTACTCAACCATAAATCCATGAACTCCACGACAGTCACCCTTTCACGTGGAAGCAGTAGATTTCTTCCATATTTGTGGAGAAACCCAATCTGATATAGTCAATGTATTTAATGTAGTCAAATTCCATCCTCGTTTCTGGGGAATGTGTCTTGTCACCTGCGAATGTGTTTCCCTTTGATCCTTTGGAAGAGGTTTTTTTTTTTTTTAATTTAAAAAATGACTCTCCAACATCTTCTCTATTTCCTTCCTAAAAGTTACATGATATTTTCTAGAACATAGAAGTTACATTTCTTCAGAGAACATTTTTTATCTTTCTAGTCCAAGCATTCTGCTTAACTTCCTCTAGTAATTGGGCACTAGACAACATTTCTCAGTTTCTAAAGTAAATAATTTTTTCTGGCTTCTACTTCAATTAATTTAGTTCTTTGCTAACTTATGTCAATTGCTAAGGCCATATTTAGTCACAGTTACTGAACATTAGAAACAAAGAGGAGCTTAGAAATCTTCTAGACTGTCTCATTTAGTAGATGAGGGAAGAGAAAAGTTAACTGCTATGGCCCATATGAGATAGTTAATAAGTGAGCGATGACCTAGAATACCGTGTTAATGATTCCGAAGTCATCGTAGACATTGCTGAGGAGAGTGCCATGACTTAGAGTATCTTCCACGAGCGTGATGCAGGGTGAGACAAATACTTTCTGCATCCTCACTGCATCGTGCTGTCTCCTACAGCCATGTTTTCCAGACTTTTATGTGCATTCAGATGACAAAATTCATGGTCTGATTTATTAGGCCTGGGGTGGGGCTTAAGAGCCTGCCTTAATCTAGAGACCAGTGGTCAGCAAACTCCAGCCTGTTATTGTAAATAATGGTCAGTTGAAACATAGTCTGCACCCATTTGTTTACATATGATCAACGGCTGCTTTCAAGCTACAAGAGCACAGTGGAGTATCTGTGGCCAAGACCGTATGGCCTGCATAGCTTTGAATATTTATTCTCTGGCCTTTAATGGAAAAGATTGCCAGTTTCTGCTCTGGAGCACTGGCTGCCAGCCTTGGTTGCATGTTATCATCACCTAGGGAGCTTTTAAAAACCCGAATGCCCAAGCCACACTCCAGGCCAATTCATTCAGATTTCAGGGATAGGACCAGGCACCATTAAAAAAAAAATATCTTTGAAAAATCTCTAGAAAGTTAAGAAATACTGTTCTAGAACAAGGGTTCTCAAATGTTGTTGAGCACAAAAATCACCTGACATGACTTAAAAATGCAGCATCCAGGACCACATTCCCAGAATCAGGTCCAATAGGCCTGGCCTGGGGCCCGGGAATCTACGTAAACACACCGCTGGTCTGGACACAGGGGCCCCAGGACCTCACTTCAGATGTAACAAAGTGTCCCTTGCAAATGTCATAAAACTTTCTTTCTCAAAAGTTTTGCATCAACTCAGGTCTTTGCAGAATTATGAGTCACAAAAGTGAGTCATTATTACAAAGTACAACCAGTACCAACTGGATTTTGTACCAAGAAAAATGACCTGGCACACACACTAGCAACCTGATTTTTCCTAACATCTGAGTGTCGTTACTGTTATAAATTGTGCAAGAAAATGTCAACAAGATTCCCCAGAACAATTACCAATCTCTACGATTGCATTTACGAGTTTGCTTTTATACGTGTGGAAAAGAGACGTGAACAATTTGTACTAAATAATTTGAATCACCTAGAAGGATTTTCATTCCTCTGACCAGGTTTTGGGTTGTTTTAACAATTAGCAGGATAAATAGCACATTTTCACTCAATCATAATATTTAAAAATTAATAACAACCCAGTTTCTAGACTATCAACAGAGCAAATCAAATCCCTAATCAAATTACAACAAATACGTACCTGACCCACTGGACATTCAGGGAACCTTGTCACTGTACACTCTGCTCACTGACAGACACGTCAAATCAATTGTTCCTGCTTTCCCTTCCTTCCCTACATCGGCAGGGGTGTGTGTGGCAGTGGCTCCCAGTGAAAGGTTCCTCCTGTTTTTTGCACATTACTAGGACAATCAAGGAAATTAAAGCAGCAGGGAGATTCCCATAAGCCTTGCTTTCACATCTGCTGAGATCCAAGACTGTATTCTCATCTATAGTAGGTTTTTCCAGTTTCATTGAAGAATCAAGATCTCATTGCTTATTTATCTTGTGTTTATCTCAAGTCTATTACAGGTTTGTTAGGATCCTGGTTAATATTTTGTTTAGAAATGTTTCCATTGAAAGTGACACCAGACAAAGGGAAAAAAAGTGAAGGAACACACAGGCAAGAAATTGATTCTCCCCTTTGGTTTCCTCAGACTCAAAGAAAATAATATACCTCACATGTTTCTGGGGGCTGGGGGAAGCCTACTGTGTACCTTTTGGCAGCAAAATTTATTTGAGTATGTGGGTTGAGGACATAGTCTTCACAGGTCAAACATATTTTTGAAAGGAGTAAAATCGTTTTGCTTTTTTTTCCCGAAGAGTTGCTGAGCCTCAAGCAGTGGAGCTGGAAAGAAAGAGGCTAATTTACCCAGGATTATGGCGAAGAATGATTCAAAAGCAAAAGCAGGCAATTGATGATCACTTGCTGTTCCCCACTCCCAGTTTTAGAATTCAGAAAATTAAGAAATGTCATGTCTCAGTGGGCCGCCAGGTGGCAGGATTTCAACACGTTCCCGCAGATGGATGGCATCCTCCCCCATCAGGGTTAATGCATGGTAGTAATTTCCGCCTGATTTTCAAGAGATTTCACACTCTCATAAATGAAATGCGAATATGGTGCAAGGACTTGTATTTTATAGTTTTAAAATATCAAGAGGCAGCCATGCACATAATATAGTTGACATCCACAAATGGAAAACTATGGAAAAGACTCCGGTTTTATTTATTGTGTCTCTCTACTCTCTCTTGGAATGAGGTCTGGGGAAACACCCGGATGCTGCTCTCCTGAGCTAAGACTTTCTCGGAAGAGACAAGTAATGCTTCCGTTATGGACACACCAATTTTGCAGCTTCACTGGCAAATGTGGGAGAAGGGAAAGGAGGCAAACTCTGATGGTAGTAGCGCTAAAGGAAAGGGTTGTGGGAGAGGGTAGAGTATTTGCACTTGGGGAGAATGGCGGGTGGACAAAGAAGTGGGTGCAGCTTGAACAATGACTCAGCTCTACCACTTTTATTCACTCACTCATCCATCTCATACTTACTACAAACTCTCTTCACTAGGCAGGGCGATGTTCCCTAGGAACGGAAGGCTCAACAAGGCCCGGTTCTGCCCTTAAAGAGCTGGCCCACTAGACTGTATGCAGTAACGCAGAGAAAAAGAAAATCTCTACGTGACAATTAGACTAAAACAAAGATGGAAGAAAATCAAGAAAGAAACTGGCCAAATTGCAAGCAGGGGAAAATTAGAGAGGGCAGCAGGCATGGGTTAAGAACAAGGAAGAATCCCTGGCTGGTGTGGCTCGGTGGATTGAGCACCAGCCTGCGAACCAAAGGGTCATTGGCTCGATTCCCGATCAGTGCACATGCCTGGGTTGCCAGCCAGGTCCCTGGTGGGGTTGCGTGAAAGGCAAACATACATTAGTGTTTCTCTCCTCTTTCTCCTTTCCTTCCCCTCTGTATAAAAATAAATAAATAGAATGCTTAAAAAAAACAAGGCAGAAAAGGAAACTATAAGATAAGATGAAGGGTTGGAAAATGGAGTCACCCTGGGGAGGTGGGAGTTTAACATCTGCGAACCAGCTGGGAGCCAGGGCGAGGAGACCAACACGGACACTGGACTGAAAAACAAAAACAAAGCAACATAACCGCCGCAACCACACAGCTGGGTTTTCACAGTGACTCCGGGGCCGACTCGCTGTGAGACCCTGAATGATCAGTCAAATCTTTGAAGCCTCAGTGTTCTCATCTCCACAATGGAGCTGACAGTGAGGAACTTGGGAAGTAAGAATATGAAAGGTGAAGCGTAAATGAGTGTGCCTGGCACACAGTTGTTCATTGCAGAACATCAGGTGCTTCCCTTCTCTGTCAAGTGCTTCATAAAAACTAGCAGAAGATATAAAGAAAGCAAGAAACCCCCATGCGGGGCACCCAGAGCAGACACTTGTTCACCCAGACCCCCAGCGCTTCCTCACGACTGGAGTAAGGGTAACAGTGACATCCCAGGCTCAACAACCCTGAGAAAGGCAGGTGCATTTCATGGGAACAAGCTGTTTGTTTGCTTGTCTTACCAACATAGCATAAATACATGCTCTTTGGGATAGAACGGTAGATACAAAGGAATGTCGAGACAGAGAGTTCACAATGTGAACTCTCCTTATTCCATCATCTCATCCTGTTCCACCAGTAAGTACACGATAGCCTGAGGCGTGTTCTTCCCATTTTGGGGCTCTGTGTGTGTGTTTTGTACATATATCCCCCATATATATGTATGTATAATTCAGATGTTGCTGTCTCCAAGTAGGGAACCTGTGTCTTCACCTTTCTAAACTGTTTTTTTAAAGAATTTTTTTATTTTCTTTGTTTAATTTAAATTATTGAATTGTTGTTCAATTACAGCTGTCCATATATTAAGCGCAGCATTTTTCAATTGCCTACACATAGGAAATTCACTCTACAAATAATTCAGGACTATGATCGGAATCCATTGGTTAAGATATGAGAAACTTTTAATTGCTTAGTATAGAGGTGCTATTAAATAATAAAGTTACATTACTTGTTTGGCTAATAATAAAAATTGCTAATACTTCATCAGCATTTTCCTGTGTACCAGGAACTATTTCTAGCCGTTTGTATGCATAGTAGCAGTAATCTGCTATGAAGTCAGTTATTCCCATTTTATAGGCGATCACTCCAAAACACGGAAAAGTCAGTACACTGCTCAAGGTGACACAGCCAATAAGTGTCATTGCCAAAATACAATGAGTCTGGCTCTCGAGTCAGTGCTGTTAGTCACTAAACCATGTAACATATGCAGACTCGGTTGTCAGGGATTCAAACTGGCTGTCACTGACAAAGGTACTAAACGTCCCCACTCCCAGGAGAGCCCCTGTGGGTCCTGGCATGGAGCTCTCCGTGAGGCTCCAAACGAGCCAGCCGGGCCAAAAGGAGATCTGTGGCATCCATTAAGAACAGAGGGAGGCTAAGTGAAATATGTCAGACAGAGGAAGACAAGTACCACTCGATTTCACTTATATGTGGAATCTAAAAACCAAAATAAATGAACAAACAAAACAAAAAACCTGATAATTACAGAGAACAAATGGACAGTTGCCAGATGGAAGGGCGGTCAGGATGGGTGAGCAAGGTGAAGGGATTGAGAAGTACAAATTGGTTGTTACTCGTGGGGATGTAAAGTACAGCATAGGAAATATAGTCAATAATATTGTAATAAATATGTATGGAGTCAGGTGGGTACTAGACTTATGGGGGGGGACTTTGTAAATTATACGTAAGTCTAATCACTATGTTGTACACCTGAAATAAATATAATATTGTAGGTCAACTGCAATTTAAAATTTTTTTTAATTCTAGAAAAAACAAGGTGAAGCAAAGTCTACTGAGCAAGGCATGGCATGGAAGGAAAAGTGGGGAAAAAAAGATGAAGCAGCTAAAAGGAGAATGAATGAACGTGAGGATTACGGCCAGGCGCCTGGCCCAGTTGAGACAGCCTCTGAGGTGACCATGCCAAACCTCAGCAGCTCCACGCCTGGCGCCCAGAATAGCTGCAAGGAGGCACGCTGCCAACGAGTTACTTATTACAGCCAGAGCTGGGAACACTTCATCAGAGGCATCCGGTTTGTGTTCATGAGATATGAGGTGGAAACATGTGGTCGACTGCAATGAATTGGCATGCCCTGAAGTGGGCCAGCCATTGCCGGAAGTCAGGTCTCTTGCAAGCTGAAACCTAATCTTTCTCTGCCCAGAGGGCCTGCCACACATCTAATTGGTTCTGCACAGTTTATCCCTCTATAGTAGACTCTCTAATATAGAAGGTACTCTCCTTTCTGGTGGTGGCTGAACAGAAATTCCGAGTGTAAGCTAGCAGGACCACATCTATGGAGCACAGAGGCTGGGTACCCATTAGACAAGGCCAGCGCCCTCCTTAGGACGTGTTACATCACAGCTAATGCCATCTGAGGCCATCATGGAGGCTGGCACAGAAAACACAGTGCCAGGATGAAGAGGGTCAGGAAGACCCTGAGAATTCACGAGCTTCCTTTTCTGCCAGGAATTCCTGCAAACGATGTGTTACGAGCTGGCTTCAGGGGCTGTTGGGACTGTAACCTAGGGGTTATGTTGATGAGCTTGGGGTGTGTACTGTTGTCTTGAGTATTTTTCTCTCCTGAGTGAGATTGTGTGGCAGAGGCTCTTGGTGTCCTTTCCAGAAACTCCTTAACAGGCCCCGGCACCTATCTCCCAGTTTCTGTGACTGTTGATTTCTTGCCCAGAAGATTGCTCCCTCACCAGGAGATTCTGGGGACATTATGTTGCTCCCCCAAGGGACCTGTGACAGACTGCGATGGGGTGGCAACAGCTCAGTCTCCTTGCCTCTGGGCAGGGCTATTTCAGGTTGTGTCTACACACCAATATCCATGGTGAGATCAGTCTGAAGCTAAGATTCTCCTAAAACCCTGGTTTTCCCTGCCCTATCCTGTTTCCCCTCCCCCTACAGGTTTTTCCTGAAAGCACCATCTGTAAGTCAGTAAGTCACCTGTACAACATCCCTTGCCTCATGTTCTGCTTCTTGGGAACACAGCCTAAAACAGCATGTAAGATCTTTGTCCACGAAGACCACATGCTGTAGATGTGACACTATAAATAATGCACAATCCTTCTCACACCTTAGCTGGTCACGTGCCACCTGCATTAATTTGCTATTTTCCCTTATCTGCATGCTACTTATGCAACTATTCACCTAACAGTTGTTTTTAAATAGTTTTCAAGCTAACCCCTTTTGTTAAAAAACTAACCTTGCCCTTAGAAAATATTTCTGAAACCAGGAGTTGAAGTGCTGATTAAGATTTTAATATACAGTAAATATATAGTCATCTTAAACATCATCCCATCAACCACCCTGTGTCGTACACACACAGACTACATCTTTAAAACAGTATGTTCGACAAAATGAACAGTATGTTTCTGTCTGATTGGAAAGAAATAAACTGTTTTTATTTCTTTATCATACTACTGCAGAGCTCTGCCTACATTGATGTGGAATAAATTCCTGTTGATTTCTTTTTTGTTATTTTTATTTTTTTATTGCTTATTCTATTGCAGTTGTCCCGACTTTTTTCTTCTTTCCCTTCTGCTCCCCTCCACCCAGCCCACCGTCTTGCCCCCAGTCAATCCCCTCTCCTTTTCCAATTAAATAAATATTTTCTTATTCTTAGCCTCTGATCTTGCCAATAGTCCTAAGGGAGATTTACATGATAGGGAGTAAAAAGATGAAAAAAAAATATCAATTGTTAAAAAGCAGAAATAATTTAAAAATCCTTTGCTGTTTACATTCTATCTTTAATGTTTGGATTTTTCTGGGTTCCTCTGACAGCATGTTCCTGTCGCACAGAACCGTCCCCCATAGCGATGACCAAATCAGAGCTTGCACGTGCGGAGAGGAAAGCTAGAAATTGGAAGCTCCCATTGATGGGGTGATTATCTGACCTCACAGAACTTGGATGCTTTTCTCAGGGGAGGATGACACATCAGTGCCATCTG
>PVKU01015832.1:0-16794 GCA_004027475.1 Anoura caudifer | reverse complement strand
TTTTTTATCTTCTTTTTCTTAGATAAGTCCCTTTAACATTTCATATAATAAGGGCTTGGTGATGATGAACTCCTTTAACTTGACCTTATCTGAGAAGCGCTTTATCTTCCCTTCCATTCTAAATGACAGCTTTGCTGGATAGAGCAATCTTGGATGTAGGTCCTTGACTTTCATGACTTGGAATACTTCTTTCCAGCCCCTTCTTGCCTGTAAGGTCTCTTTTCAGAAATCAGCTGACAGTCTGATGGGAACTCCTTTGTAGGTGATGGTCCCCTTATCTCTTGCTCCTTCTAGAATTCTCTCCTTCATTTGAATCTTGACTAATGTAATGATGATGTGCCTTGGTGTGTTCCTCCTTGGGGCCAACTTCTTGGGACTCTCTGAGCTTCCTGGACTTCCTGGAAGTCTCTTTCATTTGCCAGATTAGGGAAGTTCTCCTTTATTATTTGTTCCAATGAGTTTTCCAATTGTTGCTCTTCCTCTTCCCCTTCTGGTACCCCTATAGTTCAGATGTTGGGATCTTTAAAGATGTCCTGGAGGTTCCTAAGTCTCTCCTCATTTTTTTTTGAATTCTTGTTTCTTCATTCTTTTCTGTTTGATTGTTTCTTTCTTCCTTCTGGTCCACTCCATTGATTTGAGTCCCAGTTTTCCTCCCATCTCTATTGGTTCTCTGTGCGTTTTTCTTCATTTCATTTATTGTACCCTCCATTTGTTCCTCTAATTTGCAACCAAAATCAACCAATTCTGTGAGCTTCCTAGTCACCAGAGCTTTGAACTGTGCTTCTGATAGGTTGGCTACTAGTTCTATGAGCTCTGCATCTGATAGGTTGACCACCTCCTGGTCACTCAGATGAATTAGCTCTGGGGCCCCAGTCTGTTCTCCCTTTTGAGCCATCCTTGTTTTTTTTTTGGGGGGGGTCTGGTCACAGCTGTTATGTAGTGAGGGGCGGAGCCTTAGGCATTCACCAGGGTGGGGTTGTGATGCTGGATGTGGGGGCCAGGTCCCAGAAGGAACAATGGTGCTTGCTCCACGTTGTCTCGCAGATTCCAGTCCCTGTAGCCTCTTTTCTCTATCAAATTGGGCCCTTCTGGTGCTGATTTCCATGTGGGTGGGCCTGCACAAGCTCCAGGACCCCGTGGGTCTTCCCAATGAACTCTCCTGTGAGGCTGGGACTCCCTCCCGGCACCTCAGCCCCTACAAGTATTTTCAATGGGTGCTTTTAGGTTTCACATCCCAGCGCTGGGGCCCTGTGCCGTGCAGTCTGTCTTGCTTCCCATTTTCACCTGGTTTATCCATGTGCAAATGTGTGTCCATGGTCCACCTGACCTCCCCCAGGTTCAGCAATGCTGCTGCCTGTGCACCTGGAGTGACTGCGCACCTGAGACCACCACCAGCTTATCCCACCATGATCTGATTCCGCTGGCCGTGGACTCTGCCCCTCTTACCAGTCTGGGTGAATCGTTGTTGTCGGACTCCCACACAATTCAATTTTCTCTCTGTCCTGGTTGGGTTTTCTTTTTTGGGGGGGTTCTATATTTTTGTTGTCCTTAATCTTGGTTGTGAGAGGAGGCACAGCATGTCCAGCTATGCCTCCATCTTGGCCAGAAGTCCACAATCTTTTGTATTTCTATGGCATTGGTTGTAACTTCTCCTTTTTCATTTGTGATTTTATTTATTGGGTCCTCACTCTTTTTTTCTTGATGAGTCTGGTGAAAGCCTTGTCAGATTTGTTATCTGTTCAAAGAACCAGATCCTGGATTTACTAATTATTTTAATAGTTTTTTAGTCTCTATATCATTAAATTCTTCTCTGATCTTGATAATTTCCTTCCTTCTACTTGCTCTGGGCTTTCTTTTTTGCTGTTCCTCTACTTCTTGTAGATGTAGTGTTGGGTTGTTTATTTGAGATTTTTCTATCTTCTTTTGTAGGCCTCTATTGCTATTAACTTCCCTCTCAGGACTGCCTTCTCTAATCTCATAGGTTTTGGGTTGTTGTGTGCTCATTTTCCTTGGTTTCCAGTTGCTTGTTTATCTCTTCCTTGATCTCATTGTTAACCCATTTATTATTTAAGAGCATATTATTTTGTCCATTTTTTTTATGTTTTTGAATTTTTTCCCTAGAGGCTAGTTTGTTTTTCCAAGCCATTGTGATCCAAGTCAATGCTTGATATGATTTCAATTTTCTTGAATTTGTTGAGGCCTGTTTTGTGTCCTACCATGTAGTCTATCTTTAAAATTGTTCCATATTCA
This sequence comes from Anoura caudifer, assembly GCA_004027475.1. NCBI lineage: Eukaryota > Metazoa > Chordata > Mammalia > Chiroptera > Phyllostomidae > Anoura > Anoura caudifer. The sequence continues at coordinate 14,544 of PVKU01015832.1, read as the reverse complement.
TTTGAAAAGAATGTATATTCCATTTCTTTGGAGTGAAAGGTTTTGTATATATCAATTAAGTCTATTTGATCTAGAGTATTGTTCAATGCCACAATATCCTTGTTGATTCTTTGCTTGGAAGATATCTCTGTTGTTGACAACAGGGTGTTTAAATCCCCTACAATGAGTGTGTTGCTGTTCATATCTTTCTTGAAGTCCTTGAAGACTTTCCTTATATATTTAGGGCTCCTATGTTGAGTGCATATATGTTTACAAGGGTTATCTCTTCTTGATGGATTATTACCTTAAGTATTATGTAGTGCCTTCTTTCTCTCTTTTCATTGCCTTTATTTTGAAACCTATCTTATCTGATGTAAGTATTGCAACCCCAGCATTTTGGGTTTTGTTTTGTTTTGTTTTTTCATGTCCATTTGCTTGGAATATTTTTCCATTCCTTCACTTTTAGTCTGTGTAGATCATTTGTTCTGAGGTGGGTCTCTTGTAGACAACATATGTGTGGGTCATGTCTTCTTATCCATTCAACTATCCTGTGTCTTCTGATTGGAGCATTTAATCCATTTACATTTAATGTTACTATGGATAAGTACTTATTCATTGCCATTTTTCCTTTTGAACCTGTGTTTCTCTCTCTCTCTCTCTCTCTCTCTCTCTCTCTCTCTCTCTCTCTCTCTCTCATCATCATCATCATCTTTTTAAAACAGTCCCCTTAGTATCTCTTGCTCTGCTAGTTTGGTAGAGAAGATGTATTCTTTTAGCCTTTTTTGTCTAGGAAACTCCTTATTTAGCCTTCCACTTTAAATGAGAGCCTTGCTGGGTAGAGTAGTATTGGATGTAGGGATTTTCTTCTCATTATTTGTAATACTTCTTGCCATTCCCTTCTGATTTGTAGTGTTTCTGCTGAGAAATCAGCTGATATCCTTATTAGAGCTCCCTTGTAAGTTACTAGCTGTTTCTCCCTCACTGCCTTTAAGGTTCTCTCTTTGTCTTTAAATTTTCCCAGTTTATTTATAATGTGTCTTGGAGTGGGCCTCTTTAGGCTCATCTTGATTGGGACCCTCTGTGCTTCCTAGATTCATGTGACCTTTTCCCTCATCAAGTTAGGGAGGTTTTCTGTCATTACCTTTTCAAACAGGTTTCCTATACCTTGCTCTTCTTCACCTTCTCATATACCTATGATAGGAATATTATTACATTCCATGTTGTCCTACAGCTCCCTTAAACTCTCCTCATTCTTTTTGAGTCTTTGTTCATTTTGGTGCTCTGTTTGGTCATTTTTTTTTCTACCTTATCTTCCAGCTTGCTGATTTGATTCTCTGCATCATTTAGCATGCTTTTAATTCCTTTTAATGTATTGTTTCTTTCAGATACTGCATTCTTCATTTCCTCTTGGTTCTTGTTGACAGCTTCTATGTCCTTTATCATGCTGTTGCAGTTTGCAATAAGTTCCTTGTAGCTTCCACAGATTTCCTTGTAGTTCTCAGTGAGCTCCTTAAGCATTATTTTGAACTCAATATCTGATGGTTTGCTTGCCTCAATTACATTTACCACTCTTTCTGGGGATTCCTCCTTTCCTTTCAATTGACTGTTTTTTTTTCTCCCATTATAGTGATTCTCCTTGCTTGTTTCTGTGTATTGGATTGATCTGCTTTGACTCCCTGTCTTTGTGGTGTGACCTTCTCTGGTAGGAGACCTATGGGACTCAGTAGTGCAGTCTCCTTGATCTCCTGAGCTGGATGCTATTAGCATGCCCTTTATTCCATTTTTGTGGGCTCTCTAGTTGTAATTGAGTTTTGGTTGTTGTTAAGTCAGTCTTTGGTGGGTCCTTCCCTATGGCTGGCTGACTGAGAGTCACACTGCCCACCATGTCTTGTATGCTAGTGTACAAGTGCTCAGAACAAAACCAAGGAACTCAGAAATCAAACCCACACCCACAAAAATAACCCCCACCCACAACCACACTATCACCCACAAATGAGCAAATATTAATAAAGTTTTAAAGAGATTAAGACTATAAGAAAGGAAAAATGAATAAAAGATGACTAACTGAAGGAAAAATGGTTTTAAGAGGTAGATGGAGTAGAAATAATAAGAGTAAAGAATAGAAAACAGGCAAAGAGTGAAAGAAAAGAGAAATTTAAATTGTAAATTAAAAAAGGGAGAGAAGAAGGCAGACTGCAGTAAAAGTAGGAAAGCATACAGTATTAGGTTTAAACAAAAATTTTTTAAAATATACTGGAAAAAATAGGAACCAAATTGGAGAAAAAGATCCACCATAGCAATATCAACAACAAACAAGCAAAGATTGATATAGGTGCCATGGGAATAAAAAGGGAAAAAGAAAGCACAAAGCTTATGAGATGTCTGTCTAGAGGGAAAAAAGTGATTTTGAGAGGATAGAGAGAGAAGAAATACTAAGAGTGATGAATGAAAACGAGTTTAAGACAGGGAATAATTAAAATTTAAAATGCAAAAATAAAATAATGTTTAAAATGCAAAAAAGAAAGAGCAGGAGGAAGGCAAAATGGAGTGAGAGGGGGAAATGGTAAAATTTGAGATTTGAGATACAAAAATAATCTAGAAATAAAATTGAAGAAATGAAACAACAAACACCATATCACCAACCAATGACCGAAGACTATTAAAGGTGGAGAGAGAATAAGAGCATTTTAAGAATTGGAAAATGAATGTGGGTTGACTAATAACAAGAAAAATGATTTTGGGAGGCTGGAAAGGGAAGAAATAGTAAGAATACAGAATAGAAAAAAGTCATAACAAGAGAAAAATAAAATTTGAAACAAAAACAAGAGGAAGGAAGAGCATACAATAGAGTAAGACAAGGGAGGAACACAACATGAAATCTGAAATAAACTACAATATAAAAGTAGTGAAATAATAGGTGCAAACTGAAGGAAAAGCAACTAATGTTAAAAAGCTATGCAGGAGAGAAAATAACTCAAAACCATGAAGAAGACAACAGTGGAATTTGTCTCAGTAGAATCCAGAGTTTACCACTATCTTCTCTTTCAGTATCCACCCCTGGTGATGTCAGATGGTGTCCTAGCCTGGTCCTAGGCAACCTGTTTGAGTCTACAAGTGATCCACAGTCTGTGGCTGTCTCCTTCAGATTTGGCGGGTCTCCACTGTTCTGACCTGCCTTTCATCACCCCAGGGACCAGAGGTGGTTCATTTAATGACCCAAAAGGACTGCCAGCATCTTCTCCCCATGCCTCCAGAGGGGGTCTCTGGTGTGACCAGGAGGGTGGGAACCCTGGGTCACCCCCAGGGGGCACTATTTGGTCTTAGGAAAGATGGTGGGAGTGTTTCCCTATCCCCTTGCCACACATCTTGATCTGTCCCAGATTCTTTCAAATAATGTAGTTTCTGATGTATTAGCTGTCTGTTTCCTGTGAGGGGCCAATCTGTCTAAAAGGGGCAACTCTTTCCTGCTTGGCACAGGCAGCAGTTTTCTAGGTGCCAAGGCTGGGCAGGGCCCTGAACACCCCTTGTTGCATCTGTCTCTAATCTCTCTGTTCTGCTGGTTTTAGTGGATCAGGGCCAAAGGAACAGTGTAGCTTATAGTATCTGGTAAAAGTTCCTTTCAGAGCTTTTTCTTCCTCCCTTATAGAAATGTACCCTGTAGTGGGCTCCTGAGCCTGGCCTCACTGACCTGTAGAGCCTGTAATACTGTAGGTGGGGGTTAGGCTTGCCTGGCTGCAGTGAATCTCAGGTGTTCAGCTCCTGGGCATCCAGTTCCTAGCCTGCTGCTCTTTCACTGAAGACTCGGGCCTGAATTCTCCATTCTGTCCAGTCCCCTGCTCACCAGCAGTGCTATGTTGGGTCCCACAGTCCCTTCAGCATGATTCTATCCTTCTGAGTTCTTTGTTAGCACAGCCACTACACACACTTGCACATGCACACAACCACTGGGTCCCTGCCAAGTCTTGAGCCTCTCCTCAGCTCCTCTTTTAAAAGAGTTTCTGTGTGGCCCTCATGCTGTAGCTCTGAGCCCTGGGGGGCCTGTTCCCCATGCACTCTCCCTGCCCCAAAATCACAGAGTCTCTCTGTCATGGCTGGCCACCGCCTGTCAGAGCCTCTGACAGTTTTAGATATAGTTTCTCTCTGGATCTCTCCCAGATGGCATTGGAAACAATCCTGCAGTGATACTATGACACGAGGTGGTGACAGGTTGCTGTCCCCACTCCCTTGAGAGATTCTCAGCCTCAGATGGGTCTGTGCCCACCATGCTGTTTCTGCAGCCAGCACCTCCCCAACCATCTCTCTCTTCCCCCAGAGTTCATGGCTCCTGAGCCACCCCAAATCTGCAAAGCCAGAAGTGCCAGTTTGGGCAACAGTGGTTGCAGTTACTCTGCCAGGAGATCCCAGGTCACCTGATCTCAAGTGTCCTGCAGGTGGGCAGGCACTTTCCCACTCATGCACACTCCCTGCACTCTTGTCCACGAGTGCACTCACACACTCACTCATGCTCCATTGGATTTTCAATTTGATGGTTCCATGGTTTAGCTGCAAGACCAGTCTGGGTCTGGGAGCAAGTGGACGGAGCTTCCAGCTACTCTGCAACCATCTTGGATCCCCCATGCTGCTTTTTATCTTCTCTTCATTGCTTATGTTATTGGCTTTGATCTCCACAGGGTGCATCTCCTTGAACTAGAAAGCTCGTACTACTTGATCTTCAGGGCCTAAATCATTGGCATATTCTCTGAGAAGCTTTTATTGAACCCCTAATTCTAGGTTAGGAGCCTCTCCTCTTTGTTTCCTCTGCACCCTAAACTTTTTAACTGTTTACATCTTTGTTTACCTGCCTGTCTTCCCCCATTTGACAGCAAGCTCTTTGAAGTCATAAACAATGGGATTTTGTGGTTGTTTCTGTTGGTAATTTAAAAACATATAGAAATATACAAAGAATAATACAACATTCACACATGTTTCTCATATACACAAGTAACCATCGCTAACATTTTGGCACTTTTGCTTCCAGTCTTTTCCTATTTGTTTTCAGTCTTTTTCTACTTATTTCCCTTAAAAATAATTTATGGGGGACTTCTAGCCAAGATAGAGGCATAGATAGACACACTGTGCCTCCTCACACAACCAAAATAAGGACAACAATTTAAAAACAAAAAACAACCAGTACTGACAGAAAATTGAAATGTATGGAAGTCTGACAACCAAGGAGTTAAAGGAGACACATTCATCCAGATGGGTAAGAGGGGAGGAGTTGGGGACCTGGGACAGAAAGGACTCGAGGAAGGGTGGCTGGAAGACCCCAGGTGCACAAGGCAGCAGCGGGAAGACCCTGGGTGTGCAAAGCAGCAGCTGGCAGAACCAGCAAGGCAGCAGATTGTAGAGGGGCACAGTGCATCCGGTCCCACATTTGCATGCAGACAAACCAGGTGAAACCAGGGAGCAAGACAGACCACACAACCCAGGGTCCCAGCTGGAGGAAATAAAGCCTCAAAACATCGATTGAAAACATCTGTGGGGGTTGAGGTGCCAGGAGAAACTCCCAGCCTCACATGAGAGTTCATTGGAGAGACCCACAGGGTCCCAGGACATACACAAACTCACTCACGTGGGAATTAGCACCAGAAGGGCCCAATTTGCTTGCAGGAAGCAGGGGAAGTGACTGAAGTCTGGCAGAAAGCTGAACAAGCACCATTGTTCCCTCTCAGACCCCTGCCCCACATACAGCATCACAACCCAGCAACATGGGTTACCCTGCCCTGGTAAAGACCTAAGGCTCCTCCCCTCACTGCATAACAGGCACAACAAGACAAAAAAATGGTTCAAACAAAAGAACAGATCAAAGCTCCTGAAAAAATACAACTAAGTGATGAACAGATAGCCAACCTATCAGATGCACAGTTCAAAACACTGGTCATCAGGATGCTCACAGAATTGGTTGAATTTGGTTTCAAATTAGAGGAAAAAATGAAGACTATGCTAAGTGAAATAAAGGAAAATGTTCAGGGAACTAATAGTGATGGGAAGGAAACTGGGACTCAAATCAATGGAGTGGATCAGAAGGAAGAAAGAAAATTCAACCAGAACAGAATGAAGAAACCAGAATTTGGAAATCTGAAGAGAGGCTTAGGAACCTCCAGGACATCTTTAAATGTCCCAACATCTGAATTATAGGGGTACCAGAAGGGTAAGAAGAAGAGCAACAAGTGGAAAACTTATTTCAACAAATAATAAAGGAGAACTTCCCCAATCTGGCAAAGGAAATAGACTTTCAGGAAGTCCAGGAAGCTCAGAGTCCCAAGAATTTGGACCCAAGGAGGAACACACCAAGGCACATCATCATTACATTAGCCAAGATAAAAGATAAGGAGAGAATCCTAGAAGCAGCAAGAGATAAGGAGGCAGTTACCTGCAAAGGAGTTCCCATCAGACTGTCAGCTGATTTCTCCAAAGAGACCTTACAGGCAAGAAGGGGCTGGAAAGAAGTACTCCAAGTCATGAAAGGCAAGGACCTACATCCAAGATTATTGTATCCAGCAAAGCTTTCATTTAGAATGGAAGGGCAGATAAAGTGCTTCTCAGATAAGGTCAAGTTAAAGGAGTTCATGATCACCAAGACCTTATTATATGAAATGTTAAAGGGACTTAACTAGGAAAAAGAAGACAAAAAAAACATGTATAGTAAAATGACAGCAAACCCACAATAATTAACAATCACACCTAAAACAAAAACAAAACCAAACTAAGCAAACAGCTAGAACAGGAACAGAACCACAGAAATGGAGAACACATGGAGGGTTATCAACAGGGCAGTGGGAGGAGCAGAGAGGGGTAAAGGTACAGAAAATAAGTAGCATAGACAGTAGGTAGAAAATAGACAGGGGGAAGGTAAGAATAATATGGGAAATGTAGAAGCCAAGACCTTATAATTATGACACATGGACATGAATTAAAGGGTGAGGAATGTGGGTGGGAGGGGGTGCAAAGGGTGGAAGGGAATAAAGGGGGGAAATGGGACAACTGTAATAGCATAATCAATAAAATATATTTAAAAATAATAATAATTTATGAACATACTGCTCATTGTTTCAGAATAGAATATTATAGGTTAAGCCAAAGGTCCCCTTGACCTCCACTCCATGCTCTATTACCTCCTTGTGTTTCTAAAGATAACCAAACACTAATATGAGTTTGATATATATATATATATGTCCAATTGCTTTTAAGCATTTACAAATATATTAATATAAAATATATAGTATTGGCTTGTACATCATTTTGCAAATATTATGGGGTTGTGTACTTTTTTTGCCATTTATTTCATTCAAAAACATTTTTGAAGTATATCCATGTTGAGATATATATATATATGCTTAATTCCTTTTAGTTTCAGTCTAATAAACCATTATATAGATACACCTCATTTTATTTAACCTTTCCCCTATTTATGGGCATTTGGGCTGTTTCCAAGATTTTGCTATTACAAAAAAGTTACAACAACCATGCTTTACTACATATCTTGGCATATAAGTGTTACTTCAATAAAGAGATCTAGAAATAGAACTGCTAGATTGTAGGTCATATGAGTTTTTAGTTTAATGGACACTGACAACCCTGACTGGTGTGGCTCAGTAGGTTAGGCGTAGTCCCATAAACCAAAAGGTCACCAGTTCAATTCTCAGTCAGGGCACATGGCTTGATTGTGAGCCAGGTCCCCAGTTGGGTATGCGCAAGAGGTAACCAATCATTGTTTCTCTCACACATCGATGTTTCTCTCCTTTTCTTGCTCCCTTCCCCTCTCTCTAAAAATAAATATATAAAATCTTTAAAAAAAAATAAAGGACACTCAAAAATTGTTTTCCAATGTAGCTGTACCAAGTTTTATGCCTATCAGCAGTGCTCAAGACTTGTCATTTCCCTACATCCTTACCAACATTTGCTATTGTCAGCCTTTAAAATTTTGCCAATATTATCAGAGAAAAAAGATATCTCATTCCTGTTTTTGGCTGTCTTATTCATCTTTATATCCCCAGCTCCTAACAAGTACTTGGAACATGTTGATTGCTTGGTTAATATCTTCTCAGCTCTAATTCTGATGTCACTTATAGGTTTTGATGCTGGACTTCTGATGCTTTATAAGAGAACTAGGTGTCTCCTTTCAGCAATAACCAGAGGGAGATTCCCTTATACTCATGTCTAGGCAAACCTGTGAAGAAAAGTTAAAGAAAAAGAACAGGGATGTAAATTTCTTTAAAGATTTAGCATTCCATTCCCTACAATGGTACTCAGTGAATGATTTTTTACCTCTATAATCTTTTACAACCAATTAGGTTAGGGCCTAACTCTTTCCATATGATAGCTAAGAGCACATCTCAAAAGGTAACAGGAGTGGGAAAAAATATATCTGTTGCCCAGTGGCTCTGTTGCATCAGTGGAAGAAACAGTTTAGTTTTCTAGTGGTCTCCATGAGAGTACTTAATACAGACATTATGTGTTCATGAAAACAAGTTTCCTTTCCTCCTGGGCATACATCTAGGCCATATTTTCCATTCCCTCTATAGTTATATCTATCAATATGATTGATTTTTGCCCAGTACAATATGGACCAAAGTGATATAAAACATCTCCAATCTTGACCCATTAAAAAATCCTCCTATATAACATCTTCCATGTTCTTTTCTCCTTACAGCTGGCTGGACTAAAGGTAAACCCTAGAGCAACCTTAGAAATGCCATGTTAAAGATATCAGAGTCATAAGATGAAAGAAGTCTGAGTCCCTGGATTACCACTTGAAGAAGTGACATAAATAAGGAAGAAACATTATTGGTTTAAACCACTGAGAGTTCAGGGTTTATCTATTATAGCAGCTAGCATTTACTCCAATAAATATGAGACTACACCTAGAATATCTGGGAAATCTTTTCAGAAACACAAGTAATCCAGAATTTACTATCTCTAATTGAGAAGAGTTCATATTCTTTGGAGACAGGACATAGAAATGACAATGGTATCTGTTAGGATAATTGTTAGTTAGTCTTACAAGACAGAAAACACCACAAAACATAATTAAAGTATCTACCAATGCAAATGCTATGCAACAACCACTGAAAATTTTTCCCAAAAGATTGCATGGCTGAAATAAACAACATCCTTATAAAAAGAAGAAAATCTTACCTAATCAGCTCTGTTGCCTAATCAAGTTATAAGAAGAAAGAGGATGACATTACTAGCAAGTCTCCACTAAAAGTGTTAGGCATGAATTTAGTTTGATAGTATCATAAATGAACAGTCCTCAATGAGAGCTGATGCTGCAGTTCTCAGCAAAAAAACTCCAGACTGCTAATGCAGCTAGAGGCTGCAACACTGCCACTTCCAATATAAAGGCTGGAAACACACAGGAGATTGGCAGATGTATAAAAACAACTAGCAATGGGATACAGGGAGGAAAGAATGGAAAAGAGTGAAATTTCATGTGTAGTTCTAAATTGATTTAGGATTAAAATCCCCATATTTGCATTAAGATTTTGCTCTTAGTTTATAGTGAGTGACATTTTTTTAATTCTGGCGGTTCCTTACCTATAAAAACTTTCTGGACAAGGCAGAATCTGTCTGACTCATCTCTGAATAGAGACTGCTCCTAGTACAATGTAGACATGTAATAGGTTCTTAAATGATGAGGATTAAACAAATGACAAGAACAACATATTTAGCAAAATACTATAAAAGATGATTTTCTAGGAGTCATGCAAGGTAGGAGGGAAGGGTTACCACATAACATTTGGGTTTTTGCAAAAATAAAGTCATCTATCCATCCATCAAATATTTATTTAGTACCTCCTCTGTACCAGTCACTGTAGTAGAAAAGAAATACACAATTCTAGCTTCAAGGTAGTGGAGCAGAGATATAAGTCAGTTGGCACCTAGAATATAGTGTAATCAGTACTCTGACAGATAAAAGGAAATGCAAGATGCTATGGGAGCTGTGTGATTCCAGCTTCAATAATCATAGGTTTTTTGGAAGATATTCATTTAACACCCACTGTGTGCCAAGTCCTTAGCTAGATGCTGGCGTTACAGAGATGCCTAAGACACTTGCTCCTGTTCTAGGAACTCTAGGAGCTCATCAGCAACACAAGGGAGATATATCCATTCAATAACCCCAAGGCAGTGGGAAAAGTGCTCATAATATGTGTTGTGGGAACAAAAGGCAGGTGCCACTAAATCAGTGTTTCTAAGCCTATCTTTCCTAATTCAATTCCATTTATTCCACAACTCTGATAGAGCAAGTGGTATTACATGGAAAGGGCCCAATGTGCCCAGAATGAGGACTCCCTCTTCCCAGGACTTCCCAGAACTTCCCATATGTGAAGCTACTCAGTCTCAGAAGGAAAGCACAGTGATTTCTGAGCTCCTATTCATCTCAGCAGTGCTGAGCTTAGACATTCCCCTTGGAATGCCATTCCCCAAGAAATCTGATTCACACTCTTACGCCACATATGCTTTTCCCTTTTCCTCTCAAAGTAGGTTATTTGGCCCTTACTGGTATGGCTCAGTGGGTTGGGCATCATCCTGTTAATTGAAAAGTCACTGGTTCAGTTCCATTCCCAGTCAGGGCACATACCCGGGTTGTTGAACAGGTCCCTGGTTGGAGGCATGTGGGAGGCAAAGGATCAATGTTTCTCTTGCACATTGAAGTTTCCTTCCCTCTCTTTCTCCCTCCCTTCCCCCCTCTCTAAAATACATACATACATACATACATACATACATACATACATACATACTTCAAAACTAGGTTACTTGTTCTTAGTTTCCTGAAGAAACTAAGTTTATAGTTAGGGGCCTGAAAGAATTTGTTCTGCTTTTTATATCTTACAGCCCAGAAACAGAGAAAGCAAGCTCAAAAATCCTCACTGCTTGCATGAATGACACAGAATACCTATTGACTAGCCTCTAGGGGCTCAATGATGCCTTCCACCAGACATAATCAGATGACTCACGAGTTTGAAACCAGAAAGCCGGGAAATCTGATTTTAGATCTTAGAGATCTGTAATCTATGTCACTGCATGAGTTTTACAGATGAGTATACAGAGGAAACATCCAAATAGTTAGGATTAGAACCACAATCAAGACTTCTCAACCACTTTTTTTTCCAACCACTTTTGAGCACATAAGATTCAGGTCAATGTAAGAGTAAGATCCAAAGAGAGTAAGAGATCTCTTAAAAGAAAGGAAATTTAGGGTTTTAAGATCCAGCTGGCACACTCAACATGGAAATCCTCCCTCTAATACTAACCATGGAAAATCAATGGTTTTTATTTCATTAAAAGAACTTCAGGATTTCTTTACTTTCCTCTCTCATCGCCCACCCCCTATATAAACAACTATCAACACTTCCAGTTTGGAGGAAAAATAAGAAAGCTGTGTTGGATTGCTCTCTTTGGGAACAAACTTACTTATTTACACTAAAGCATGGCATGTAATAAATGAAAGAGGCCCTGAAGTTAATAGAAGCACCCTTCCTTTAGGGATATTCCTCCACCACCACTAATAGATCATACACCAGCCAATGCACACTGATGCACTAAGGTCCTTCCAGAAAACAAATAACAAAACAACTTCCAAGTGTCTCTTTCATTTCAGAGGGACTGTGATACACAATGGGACAGATGGGGACATGTTGATTCATCCTGGATAGAGGGAGGGAGGGAAGAAGTAGAAGTCACCCTGTGAGCAACAGACAGCACTTGATGTGGCCAAATAAAGAAGTACAGGGATGAGGCATGGCCTGATTCTCCTCAGGGGGGCCCCAGCCAACCTTTGGAAATTTCCAGAAAATAGAGAGAAAAATAAACAGAAGAGAATCTCAGACCTTAAAAATAAAAGCAAAGGACTATCTATCTCATCCTCAATATTTCTTCCATCTCCCTTTCTAGTCCCTGAAATAAGAAGTTTCCAGGCCTGAGGACCTAAAAATATCTTTCAAAGACAGAGAACAATTGCCACATTGAAATGATAGAGCCCTTCAGATAGATGTTGTAAAAGAAAGCTGTGAAACCAACAGTCATTACTAGTCAAATTCTTTCAAAAACAAAAACAAAAACAAAAAAAGACTTGCAAGCATTCCAGTTGAGTAGTGTTCTTACCTCAAGACTTGCATACACAAAGAGAAGGGAATTACATGTTTCTTATTGATATCCTTGTCCTACTTCCAAATTCAGCCAGTATCAAATATGAGAAAAGATGAGAGGGTAGGAAACAATTAGAATAATTTATCTCTACAAAATAAAGGTCTTAGAAAATATAGGACTTACTTAGAGGACCCTTCAAGACCCAGTTTACACAGATGCTTTTTTCCTTCAAACTCACATTGCACTTGGGATTCTTTTTCACCTGGATGAGAGAAAATGGTATTCAAAGTGCTGAGCTTAATTGATTTGCAGCCACACTAACTCAGACCCCAGAGATTCCAATTATGTATCCCATCATACCCAGGGCCTGCAGAAAGCAGACTTTCACCTTGAGATTTGTGAATGGGTTTCACAGTCAAGCATTATAATTAACTCAGTTCTTCCTTCCAGAAGGATGGAGGAACACCACAGTTCTTTCATCCCCTATGCTGAGGGAAGAAAGCTGACACTATTAGAAATGTGATTGTGGAGAGCAGGACCAATAAGATGGCATTGGTCCAATTAAGATAGCATAAAGTATATAAAACAAAGTGGAGTCACTTATGCTAACTAAAATGGCTATCCATCAGCCATGACACTTTGATTCAAGACAAAATTACCTAAGTCAGAGTAAACATATCTGGCAAGGAGACACCCTTAAGATATTTGCACATGTGGTCAGACTAGCCATGTTTATAGAGCAGGACCACCCACATGTAGAGTAAATGGAGTCAGTCAGGCTCCCTCACCTAGATGTCTGGGCAACTAAGATAAGCAGTGTTCCTATAGCCTTGAGACTGGGTCTGATAAATTGTATTCCCATAACATTGAGTGGGCCCACATGTGTAGAATCACACTGTGTTATACAATATTTTGACATCCTGCAGCTTTGTGTACATGTAGTAGATAAGGGAGTTGAGGCTTCCCACTGTGTGACACACAGCATGCATGGATCACCCCACCCTTGAATAAAGGCATGTCCAGCATTCCCACAACTCTGCGGATTTTTTTCCATCTGCCCAAATCTAGAGTGAACCTGCCTGGCCTTGAAAGGCTGCAAGACAGCATAGATAGGCTCCTGGGCAAATTCCACACTTGGCATCAGGGGTGCCAAGACAATTATTGAAAAGACCAAGAAGGGTGGAGTATACCACTTTCAAAGTATAACTGAGGCAGGCTCCAGACCACTGCTGAGACAGGCAAGCTCCACACATCAGACTGCTGTTCCATGCCATGCTGATCTGGAGGCTCTGCCCTGCTAGACTGAGGACTTCGTCTGCCCTGCTTCCCACCTGGCTCTGGAGGGAGATCCTTCCTTGCATGACGCTGACAACTCCCTTGCCCACTATGCTGTCTCCTGGAGCCGCAGACTGAGTCTCTGGGACTGGGGTTCATTATCCCCCATTGATTGCTGTGTGTGTATGTTATATTCCCCTTAGACTGTTAGAGTGTAGTTAGGATATTAATGTATGTTGATGTTCTACTTTGAGTGAAACTGCATTCAATAAAGGCTGAGTGAACAACATAGTTACTGTGTGTGACTCTTGTCTATCCCTTGCTGCTGGGCTGCTCAGCAGGCAGCTAGCTGAGCAGTTGCCCAGCTGACTTACAGGAAAGACTATATCATGAACAGATACTCATGACAGTGATACAGCAACCTATGATAGCCAGTGTAAGTGGAATTCTGGAAAAGTCAAATGAGTTGACAAAATGTTTCCCCTCCTAGTTTATTTATGCCACTAAGCTAAGAAAGTAGAAGGAAGAAAGTCACATTTTCTCTTCTACAAGCAAGAAGTTAACACCTCTGCCTTGATTCGTGTGGCTCTGTGGGTTGGCTGTCATCCTGCAAACGAAAAGTTTGTTAGTTCAATACCCAGTAGGGGCACATGCCTGGGTTGCAGGCTAGACCCCCACTAGGGACATGCAAGAGGCAATAGATAGATGCTTCTCTCCTTTCTCCTTCCCTTCTCCTCTCTCTAAAAAGAAATGAAATATTTTTAAAAAGAAGTTAATAGCTCTGAAGCACCCAGAGATAGGCCTCAGATAGATCAAGCACTTATACAAGGTTGTGTATAAATTTTTAGGAGCTTGGAAAGCTTCAAGCACTTTCAAGTGCTTTCAAGCATATTCATCTTGCTTCACACAAAGCATAATAACCCTGGTCAATAGCAGAGAAATAATAATGTTGTTAATCCCACCAACCCAAAGGATCCTATGCACCCCAATGTTCATAGCAGCACAATTTACAATAGCCAAGTGTTGGAAGCAACCTAGGTGCCCATCAATAAATGAATGGATCAAGAAACTATGGTACATTTACACAATGGAATTCTACGCAGCAGAAAGAAAGAAGGAGCTCCTACCCTTCGCGACAGCATGGATGGAACTGGAGAG